>JAOUQU010344321.1:0-22989 GCA_028566735.1 Ammoglanis amapaensis
AACTGTAAACATTAGAATACATAAACAAAAGTGATCATGTTATTGTACATAAATAAGTCACTTTTGAAAATAAAATTGGATTAGTATTTTTACATGGTTCATGTTTTTGGCTACCAGTTCAGAAACCTTGTATCCCCCAAGAAATGGTTCCAAATATCCTTAAGCTTTAAGGATGCTCAGCCTATTAGTAGGTGCAAATGCTTATCAGGTTTTGAGTTAATGGCAATAGTACATCAGGAGTCCCAGTGACAGTGTCGGTGTCTCCTGGTGGAGCCAACTAGAAGATTTTTCTCCTAAATAACTGAACCAATGGATCTTCCTTAATAAAGATTTTGCACAACCGCTTCAAATCTGCACATTATTACTCTTCCAGAGTGTTCTTTCTTTGTTTTATCTTGATTTGTGTCCCATTTTTTATCTTTTATGATCTCTGGTTTTGTTTGTTTGTTGTTACCAGTTGATGCTTTTGCCTTTCCCTTGTGTCTGTTCATCTGTCTGGTTTTCTGTTAATCCATCGATCTTCACTCGCTTGTCAAACCTGCAAGTCCCCAGTGTTCCTGACAGTCCCATCCGCTAAGTTTTTCCCATCCCTATGTCCCTGGTGGTACCATCTGCCTTGGCCCCATTCTCCAGGATGCTTCTTTGAACAGCCTAGTCTCCCATCTGCTTATACCTCCCCCCATGTCTCCAGTGATCCCACCCACATCCTGGATCCTTTGTCCCACACCTGTGTCTACAGCAGTTCCAGCTGCCCTGTCACGTCTCCTAGTCTACTTCCTTTGTTGCTCTTCCCAAGACTTCCTGTTGATTCTGCTGACTCCTGTTACAATCCCTTGATCCCCTTGCTGTTCTCTTAGTATACCTGCCCTTCAGTCTGTGTGTATCATCCTTTACTATAGCTTTTCCATGTGTGTCCGTGTCTTTGGTGTTGTTTGTTTAGGGCTCCAAAAGGTTTTATGGGATGTCTCTCGTTGCCACCTTAAAACCATAGAGATATATACAGGTTACATCACACATAACTTGATCGGAAATCCGATCTTATGAAGTCGTAACATATAAACCCTGATTTCTGCATTAAATGCGGAACTTAAAATCACAACAGTAAGAGACACAAACCTCATCGCTAATAAATGTGTATCAGTAAAAACTGATAGTAAAAAAAATGCTTTATATCATACATTAGAGCTGAATTTATTTTTAATTATATTACAATAATGATGAAATCTTAATGCTACATCTTATGATGCTACTTCGTAGGAATGGATCTCAAATGTAACCAGTGTTTTCTTCATTCCTTTAGCATAAGCAGGACAATATGGATCTATATTATGTTAAGATTATGAATCAGTAAAAGTGAATAAAAAGTGAACATGGTTAAACAGCAATAAAATAATTATTCACAATTATTCAAGTGCAATATACATGATATTATCTACTAGCCTCTTTCATTTTCGAATTTGTGATTTATGCCTTAGCACATAACAGGAAACACTTCACTACCTGCATCAACTTAAGCCAGGATCGTGCTAGGAAGCACTGCAATTCCCAAATCTATGGTGATGACAAAATATTTCAAGGTTTAAGTATTTAAGAATGTTAAAAACATTGAGAATCTCATTAAATTCCTAAAAAGTTATTTTATATTTTTAATAGTAATTGTGAGTACGAGAGGATTAGCAACTGGGCGTGTCTGAGAGATATCTCTCTATCTGATTTCAAAGTTGTATTTACACGTAGCGACGATGTGAAAGCGTTTGTGCTCCTTCCATTACTGCTAATCATTGTGTTATTATTTCACTCATCGTATCTGCTGGTCATTTGATTTTGAATCTTCCTCTAAAATCTAGTGAATAGTAGTCAATTTTCTTGTTTGCCCCATTACAATTCCAAGCCAGGAAAAAAACATCCTTTCATTTCCACTAAGGGGAAAAGGGCACAAGCTTCTGATATAAAAAGAGCTCCAAAACTGAAAAGTAATTTTATACCAAGACTCCTGAGCTTAAAAGCTATTGGCTTTAAAATAGATGTTTGGGAAATGAACAAAAATTGAATCTTAAAAAAAAGTTTTGTACCACCAGTATAAAAAAACCATGAGATTAAGGTGAGTGAGGGGTTAAAGGTGTGGAAGATAAAGGTGTGTACAGAGTGGGTCTAATAATAGTGTATAGTTATGTAAGCATTTGTTCCTGCTGGGCTGGGTTAGTTTGGCAGTCTGCTGCGGTGCAGGAAAGGATACTAATACACTGACCCAATCTACAAAAACCCAAACCTCTGTGTGTGTGTTTCAAAAAAACAAATGAATGAGTATCAGGTCTCATATAGTCTCTAGCTAGGAGTTGCCAACACCAAGATGAAGGCAAAGTTAGTCGAAATCAATATAAACTTCCCCACCCATGTGCACGCTTGCACGCACACTGTAGTACTCATACTACCCTCATGGCATCCATTTCTGACGGTTTCTGTTGGAACGTGGATATTAATGGCATCCTGAAAGACACTATACTGACAGACACAGCATCTTCTTGCCTCAGCTCGCATTGATGTGCCATCATGAATGAGCTGCACTACCCGAGCAACTTCTGTGGGTTGTAGATATCGATTCATGCGACCACTAGGGGTCTGAGAAAGGATGAAAAAAGAGAAATAGTCTGTGGTCACCACGTGCAGCATTTCTTTGGATGGGTTTTCTAACTAATCGCCCTTTATTTCTACATTTATATACTAAATGTATTACATAGTAATACATTGCAAACAATGTACCTTTAAATGAAAGTTAAATTGTACCTGAAATTAAAACGTTTTATTGTTGTTAGAAGTGTCGTGTGAGTACTGTTGTGCAACAGATGGTACCAACTCAGAACCCAGAACCAAACTTCTATTCCAATAAAAATGGCACAAGCTCCATCAGTGCATCTATCTATCGAGCAAGGTGGTGCAAAGCTTGGGT
Source organism: Ammoglanis amapaensis (assembly GCA_028566735.1). Taxonomy (NCBI): domain Eukaryota; kingdom Metazoa; phylum Chordata; class Actinopteri; order Siluriformes; family Trichomycteridae; genus Ammoglanis; species Ammoglanis amapaensis. The sequence continues at coordinate 2,948 of JAOUQU010344321.1, forward strand.
GTTCTCAGTCATACACACTCCTGGTGATCAGAGATTTTGGGTGGCTTTTGATCTGTTTGGTTACTCAGGTTTGTTGATGCTCCTGTTAGATACACCAAAATAATCAACTCAGTTCGGACCACATACAACTAATAAATAACTTTAGTTTTAAGTTTTAATTATTCTAATTATATAGTTCAACTTAATTGTGTTATATGATTCGTGTAGATGATACAGTATTTATTTGAATTACCATTCTGTCGGGTAGAAGCTGGGAGTTCCTCTTGAGTCTGGTTCCTCTCAAGGTTTTTTTCCTGTAATTTTAATAAAGTATTTTTGCTGCCACTGTTTCCCTCGGCTTACTCAAGAAGGGTTTTCAGTCTGTTAATACTGGATTCCACAACGTATAATATACATTTATGCCAATAGTCATTTGACTTGATTGGTATGATGACCCAACCATTTCAGACACCTTTATTGTTTTTTCTGTTTAATTAAGTGAAATCCTTTCATATTACTCCATAAACAATAATAATATAGTAATAACAGTAATAATCCACCATTAAAAACCACACAGCGTCAAATCTACAAATCATCATTTTTATTTTATTATTGAACATAATGAGAGCTCAGCTCCGTAGCTCGACCCACCCCACATACCCAAACACACATAGGGGTGGAGAGCAGACAGAAAAAAGACATATCAAACAATTAAATCACAGTCCGCTCGGCCAAAAAACAGGAGAGGCAGAAAAAAAAACGGGAACGCTGAACTCTAGTGCTGCTGGGTGGAGCATCCAGACACCTCAAACTCTCTCGCCACTCAAAACTTTTACACCTAACAGTGTTGAGAATGTTCCAGTGAGCTAAAGCAGCTGTTCATCACCACACTGTATGCGTATATGAAGACATTTTAGTTGTCCTACTGTTTAAAAGAACGTCCAAAGTTAAAATGTTTGAATTTTGATAGAAGTGTCGTGTGAGTAATGAGGCACATAGATTGTTCCAACCCAGATCCAAACTTCTATTCCTATAAGAAACACACATTTGCAAATTGTTAAGCGGTTTTGACGACAACTATGGAGCTACACACAGATGTAATGTGAACAGTTGTTTAAGGGCTTTCGAGGACAATCATTGGGGTAACAATAACTGATTAATGTGCTTTTGTATCAGCAGGTAACATGAGGCTCTTTAACCTTTTACACGTGAACTGTAAACTAGGAATTCATTGAGCATTTACTTGACATAAATCATTTAGTACATCAAAGTAGTAAAAAGTATATCTAGTCGTTTAATGTAGTAAATTATTAACCACATCATAAATAATTTATAATACATTGGCTTTTGCTTTGGTGCCTATGATGGCATTGACATGTTCCTAAGATAACTCAACATAATTATTAACATTGACCATGTCCATACAGTTAAGTCCTGCCTTAAATCCTGCACAACCACATTTTATACATTTATAAGTACACATATCCATATTTTATAAATTTTATGTTCTATGTTCCACTTGAACACTGAGTTTATTTGGTTCAAACCCCGTTACAATGTATGTTTAAGTAGATTGGATTATTCTACTCTGTAACCAGGTCTAGTAATCATTTTATTTCGTCACACTTTTCTTTGTTTATTAAATTTTATTAATTCCAGGTTTTTGGTGTGCAAAGACTAAAGATACATTTGACCATTTTCCTGGTCCGATCCAAAATTAGAGATTCAAATATAAAAATGATTCAAATAAATGACTCCACTACATAAATGCTTCATCCACGTCTACACATCTATCACAGATAATTAAACTACTGTACCACAGTTTCATTTACGGCACTACCACAACATAGCTACAGAACATATTTATGTTTGAACAATCACACGTGAACATACTCTCAGCGTTCCCATGCACTCTCCTGGGTGCCTGAACCTTGCTGTGCTCATCAACAAACAACAAATGACTCAATACAGAATATTAAATGATAAACACAGACCTTTTTGATGCCACATGATAATTTGTAAAACATATAATATCAAATGAAAGAGCAGAAAATAAAAACATTTATATCGCAAGTTTCTACAGAAAGCATAATCCTAATAACTTTCTTTACAATGCTTCTACACGGCTGACTGATAAACTCTACCATTTATATATATATATACTGTGTGCCTGAACAGGCAGCTAAAATCTATACAGTACTCATTGGTCATATATTTATATTTTTTACACTGTACAAAATTGGCAAAATAGAGAAATCAATTCATAAGCATTGTACAAGTGAAATAGAAGTGCTTCAATTTAAAGCACTCTTTTATATGGTTGCGAGGCTGGTTTGGGACAAGCTCAGAGAGGACATCAGAGAAAGAGGTGATTGTACTTATCAAACAACGTAAATTATAATATTGCTAACCACAATGTTATTGTATTTTTTTGAGAATAAAAAGAACCTTTCCTCATTATTTTAGTAAGCAAGATTTATTTCTGAAATCAGTTGGAGTCTTATAATTCCAGGACTAATAACAAGCTTTTTATTTGCTGTGTTAATGTATAGGTTCTGGACGCACCACACCACTCTCCAGAATAAATGAGCTAAAAGATTTTACTGCCGCTGATTACAGCGTACCAGTAAATTCGTGTAACATATGGGGATACTGAGGTTATTATCTGTGACCCAGTATGCACAGCAATGCAGTGGAACAAATTCCAAAAGGTTTAAGAAAGAGCAAGAACGAAAGGAAAGTGATGTACGTGTGTGCATAATGCATAATCAATTAGATTGTGTTCACATCCACGCGACGAGTTCAATTATACTTCTAATTATTAAAAGGGACAGAGATTAAATTCGGTTTACCTGAGTAAAACAACCAGATTAGCACATAGTCATTAATTATTGAATACATTTTAGTCTATTTGCATTGCTGCAACTCCAATCAGAACACTAATCCAACAAAGTGTTTACACAGTATACAGAACCTCATCAAAAAATATTGTGAATATTTGATTTTTTTATTTGTTAATGTTACACATTTCTGCACATTGTGCTGTGATATGGTACATTATCAACTAAAAACTTCAACCCAAATGCCCTAACCAATCATATGTTGAATATTGAAGTGCAAGAATAATACATAAATGAAAAAAATACATTAATTACACTTAGATTAAGAGCTATTTGGACAGAATGTTTTTTTTAAGGCTGACTTATTACTGGTTACTTAAGTTAAATGTTGTTACGTAAACAAATCTTTGAGCCATCCAAAGTACCATAGTGTTGAATTACCTGCACTGTTGGTAATTACAATAAAAATTATAGTGAATAAAATGATGTATTAATAGAACTAATTGATTAATAAAAGCACAAGTCCAGTGGATGAAATATCTGATTGAACAGTTTCAATATATGAATTATATTTTAGTTTATTATTCTGTTTTGATACACATTGACAAATTGAAAAAAGAAATACAAAAAACTTTGTGGGATACAATTAATAAAGCCATTGTTTATGATTACTGTAAAGCTTAATTTAATACTCATCAATAAGACCTGATGATACAGTTCTGCTTACATGAAGTAAGATCATAGATAATTCAAAATAAGTGTGTTATGTTAGATGGGTAGTGCCTCTCTGTTTTGTCTCTGTTTGACCTCTGCTTAGTAGTCCCCCTCCAACCTCTTCTCCATTTAAAATACAAAGGACATCAAGAGTACCCTTGTTTAAGAAGGGCATATCGCCGCCACCAGCTTGATTTTCAACACCATCACTCATAAGCAATATTTTATCACTAATACAAGTGGCAAAAATATTTTTTAATATTTTTACAGCCATGTGTTTGAAACAGTTATTTACAGAAAAAAATCAAATCATGTTATTTGAGGCCTTATTGCAGCCCCTTTTCCAGTTATTTAATAAAGAAATAAACATTAGAACACCAACAGTATAACATATGTGCAATTTCACACAGAACAACAGTCAACTGTAAACAGAAAAGACCAATTATTATTACTTATTGTAATCATTAATGTTCATACAGATCATGTACACAGAAACCCTGACTGGGAATGGCAAGGCCAGTCTAAAAAACCAGCACTTTAAACAATGAAAAAGGAGAGCAGATGAAGGCTGGAACCAGAACAACAAACACTGCTGTGCTAAGCCTTTTGTGTTTACTTTCAGGCCCAATTTGACAACATTCTGCCAAAAAGAGTGTCTTAAAATGAGTGCATGAGCTAAGTATATATTCCTTGGACCTGAAAAGAAAAGAATGCAGTAAAACGCCTGTGTCAATATAGCTGTGGAAATTTACCAGTGTTTGGAATTTTTGGTGCTTTTGAGCTTTGATTTACTCACTTATTATTAGACTCTCTTGATTTTTAATTGTTCTTAAATTCCCCTAACACCTTTGCTACTATATTAATATTGTAACTAGGTTTGGTAAAAACATAGTTCATAGATTTAGTCTTGAAATCCATATGCAACAATAAAAACCAGCACACAGTTATTTAATATCATTACCGACTGCCAAAGATTGATGTACTTGTTTAACTATCACGGTTAAAATTGTTTTGTTCTCTTGTTAAAACAACTTATTAAAAAAGAAAAAAAGCAAAGTTAACCAGTGTACTTGAATGCTTCAGTCACATGACAGAATACACTCATTGATTAGCCAAGCTGCTCACACACACGCACGCAAGCACATACATACACACATGCATGCACATGCATACCCACACTCTCACTGTGCACTATACAGTTCAAATGCACTCTATTATCTTTTCTCAAGCGACACTGGATTACTGGCCTTCCGAGACTCAACACTGAGACAATCCCTGTTAACAGAGAGCAAAAGAGTGATAAGCACTCTAAGCTGTGGAGTGAGAACATTGTAAAGCATTCCCAAAATGCAATGCTGGTCAGTGTGTGGGCAGGTGTGGTAAGTCTAAAAGATGAAACCTTTGCTAATTAATTATTTGAAGAAAATAGACAGAAGGTAACATCTAAAAACATGACAAAGATAGAACAAACATCAGAGCAATCTGAGGGAGGTGATGTTCTGAAAGCTCTACTTTTGTACAGGATAAATTTAATGGTGAATTCCCCACGAATAGCTGGGAATCCTGATACTGTGCCAAATAACAAAATGCTTAAAGCCATTTGTCTGTAACAACATGTGGGATGTAACTTCTTGGATTTTCAGTATATTTGCTATCAACTTCTTCCATATTGCCTTTTGCATATTTCATTACATCAGGTAAGAAACGGATGATTTAACACTGCAACTGTCCCAACTGGCTTCTGTGCATCATGTAGGTCTTAAATGTGTTTGAGAAGTAGTTTGGGAATTATCTATCACGCTAAAATGAACTTCTTAACCAATCAGTAGTTTTCCCAAAGCTACAGCACGACTGATTAAAATCTGTTTCCATTTCTAAGCATTTATCATGATTTCCCCAGAAGCCTGAAGTCTTTGGCTGACATTAATCAAACAAACAGTAATAGCAGTACTATTACCATGCTTCATAGACATCTGGTGGAGAAAAAAATTCAGTGTGCAAATTTCTGTCTTTCTTCATTTCAGTTTCATATGTATTATATCATTATATTACAGTTCATCTGTGTATTGGCTTTGTGTATTGTGCACCCCATAAGCCCACGCTTGGCCAATCATCCATTGAAGATCATTATTTGCTTAGTTAGGAGTACCAGTTGTGTCTCCATTCTGTTTAAACAACAGCCAGTTGTTTTTCGTATATGCACTTGGTCCAGCCTGATGGCAGAGCTTAGTTTTGAACTGCCTAACTTAATTAAATTTAGCGCTTTTTTCTTAATTTATAGACCCGAGCTTGCTATTTGTTTTATGGTTCCTTTCATGTCTTGAAAAGGTTTTCACAGATACTTTGGTCCCCGTTTCAACTGGTACAGTATATGACTCATGACACTATAGGTCTTGTTAGCAGCCAACCCACAATCCTGCTGGAGACAACAGAAGTGATACTGTATTCCTGTTAAGAGTCTGTCTATCAACAGGGAGACCTCTGTTTTTTGCACAAGACTGGCATTAAACACATCAGTACACTGGTCATTAGATCAGACTTTCACTTATTATTGGTGTTTGTGTGTATACTGTGTTCAGCTCTAATTGACACCCCACTGTTGACCAGAAGGCCCCACATAGGGTGCATTTAATTTAATTAGAATTTAATACATGATGACACCTGAAACAAGGACTGTCACAACAATAACACACACAAACACCCACACACGTGAACAGACAAGCACACACATACCAAATTAATAAACACTATCTAATCAGACAAGAAACGTTTTGCACTCATTTGTAGAAATATGTTAGCTATATTGAACCACTTGTACAAACAAAACATTTGTGTCGTCTACTTTCACCCTCCCACCAGTGGATTTTAGATAAACCTAGTAAAAAATTATTATTCTATTTAGATATTTTGATCCTACATTTTATCTTACATCGGCTGGCACTGAGCATTGTGCTTTTTTCTAGAACAATCAGCCCTTAATCATTAAAAAAATAATATATCACATATCTCTGTCGTTCAAGCTAGAAATGAAATTAATGCAGATGACGAGACTATAAAGGCACATCCTGCATTGCACGTTGTGACCTTTAAGTATCTAGCTCTCGGTCATACACATTATTGAGATTGAAAAAGTGTGGAAACCAAACTTCATGGGCACTTAATAGACTGTATTTAACAGAAAAAAAATAATGTTTGATTCGCTAGAACCAAGTTATGCTTAATGTTATGTTAATGCTTAACTTGCCCTATCATTAGCAATTCTACCACCTGTTTTCAAAACAGAATAATAGAGATATCCAAACATGTGTATAATGTTTTTCTTTCTGCTCACTAATGTGGAAAACAATACAGTGCATATAAGAGCTGAACCATTTATTTGTTCACTAATTGTTTATGAACGAAAGCAACAAGGGATGGAAGCGGCATTAGGCTGCAAAAGCACTCAGTAAGACACACTTCATGGATATGGATTCCCATTAAGTTTGAATGGGTTTAATGGGAGACTGATTGAAGCTCAGCTTTCAATGACAGCATTGAATATTAGGGGGAACAATATTAACTTACAAATGCTTTCCTAACCACATACACATCATAACATAAATCTGCATATACACGCAACCCAACTCTTTTCCAGTGGCTTTAAAAGTATTTAGACATCTATTCTTAGACCTGGAATTTGAATTAGACTTAGAAATAATGTTACATGTCTGTCCATACTATGCCATACTACACTACATAACCATGCGTGAAAAAGACAAATGATATTTTACATTTTAGAGCATTTAGCCGGACACTTATACAAATCAACTGAACACAGTTCAAGTCTGAATACAGGTGCAGAATTTAAAAATGACTAGTTTGGCTACATTATGGACCCATTTAAGATATTGATATAAAGCGTTCAACACATTATTGTAAACCCACTGATCTAGTAAATCTAGTCTTTTTTATTCAATCTCTGATACTAACATTCTGTAGCATGTACCCAACAGTGAGCTCTTACAGTATACAACTAAAGGATGTATGTAGTGGCAAAGGAGCAACACATTCTGACAAAGATGCAAAATGTTTCTTATATTCAGATTAAAACTGATATTGTATTATTGTGCGTGCTTTTAAATTACTCCAATCCATTTAGAAATGTGCATCCATTTCAGAAAAAATCATTTTATACAATTTTAATTATTTATTTAATTTGACCTAAAATTGGAGAAAGTAAGCAGAAGAATGGTTGCAGCAGTTGAGTAAATATTAAAGTTAAATTAAAATTAATTTTTTCCGATTTCCACCGTACAGTAGTTGTTTTGGATGATCTACTCCAAAGATCTTTTTAATTGTATAGTTCACCTAAACTGTTGGGTGTTAAAATCTAAAGATGCTTGAGCACCGTCAGTCTTTTTAAGAAAACAGCATTTTTGTTTTTACTATGTGGGTCCTAATTATGCGATTAAAACAGATTTGCTTGTGTAATGGGAGCAAATTTTCATACACAAAATTATTTTCCCAAATAATCTTTTTAACCAGTGTCGTCATCCAGTCCAGCCTCCATGTATTGCTGCACCCAAGCCAAGTAGCCTCTCCATTAAAATACAAAACATAGTATTGATTTAAACATTTCATATGTTTAATTTTATTACTCTGCAAGCAAGTGCAGATGAATCATAATTCTTCTATTTTTTCCATTGTCTAAAGGAACAAAGTCACAAAAGTAAATAAGAAGAAATGATTCTGCACTTTGGCTGTTTCACTAATAGAACACACAGACACACACGTGCACACGCACGCACGCACGCACGCACGCATGCACGCACGCACGCATGCACGCACGCACGCACGCACACACACACACACACACACACACACACACACGTAAAGGCAGTGTTGGGGATGTGCTCCCATCAAATTAAATATCAAAAGAAACCAGGAGTGCAAAGTAGTGGATTACACTACTGGCAGGCCAAGAAGTGCAACCCCACAAACCTGCTTTTTATTTCTCTCCTTAACGGCAAGTTCTGGAAGAACATTATTTATTTAATTAAGCACATGTTTAGTTGAATGTAAAAATGACATCAATCTTTTTTTTTCAAATCTTTTTTTCTTCTGAATTTTTTTTTTCTCTTTAAAATGTTCCAGAGGAAAAGTCAGTCTGAAAAGTTAGTGGTGTTAACTTCACACCAGAACATCATTAAAGTTCATTAACATAAGTAATATTTCAGTTGGAGCTACAACACGTCACCCACAGCACATAGACGACAAATGTCCTGGGGAAAGGGCAACATTCTACAATTTTAGTGATGAGCACATAGAAAATAAGCAAGACAGAAGAAGAGCTTCAAGAGAGCCAGTGGTATAGAAGGGCACCCCAAAATACAGAACAGAGGGTAAAATAGCAGAGAAGACGGGAAAGGAAGAGAATGGCTTTAGAGAAGATGATTCTAAGGGTATATATATAGATGAATGAGATCATAAAGGATTCAAAATATAAAAAATGGACAAAACGAATGAGTTATAGAATATTGGAGGTAATAAAAAGACACATATCCAAATCACTGTACTATTATACCTTTGTATAATAATTAAACTAGATAATAAAACTTACAACCCTTCAATACCTCTTATTAAAAATAATGAGTGTGTGAAGACTGAACCAGAATTAAAACTTAACAGTTGGGTAAGAATATAGTTTTTAAAAAAAAACAAACGTTAACAAGCAACCAGAGCGATGAGAAGATGTAAAAAGTGAACATAGAATTGTCTAAACTACATAAATCAACAAAATGAACAGGCCAGGAAAGTGTATGAATAATGAAAGGCATTCACAAGAAGAAAATGTGGTAACACATTACATTAAAGTTTGCATACAGCTTATTTTAAATGGCTTAATTATTTATTTCCTTTAGTCAAACAATTTACATTGGTTACAAAATATGAAGCTATTTTGCTAATTTATTCATTTTGATTCATATGCAGACCTTAACAAAACATGTTACCAAACTGACAGGAGAAATTTCAATCAGTGAAATAAGTAACTAACACTACAGCTGAATGATATGAGAATGGACGGCTGAGAGTACCCGTGTTTTGCAGCCTGGCAGCAAGTCTTGTGCATAAGGATGGGCAACAAGGGTCAAAGATTAGGGGTGGGATGAAGTGAGGTTCTCAAGCTTTTAGTGCATGCCACTGTGCCACATTGGTGCGCGGCCGACTCAACATGTCCTTCCAGTGCTTCACCTCTGCTGGGCCACTTTTCCATGATAGATAGATCTGATACAAAATAAAATTTAAATGGTTTATTAATGTTGCATTCGGCTGTAAATGATAGCCAACATTTTCTAACTAATACTAATTAAGTTACTGCTACAGATAATCGGTCACATTGGGTTTATTTCAGGGTATCAGCACATGGGGGTGAATACATATGTAAAATATATTTTTCATATTTTTACTTATTTAAAAACCATGTATCATTTTCTTTTGATAATTACTTGCTACTTTGTATTGGCTTATAACAGAATGTAACTGTAACATGGAAAAAAAACTTGAAGGGGGTGAATACTTTTGCAAGGCAGCATATAATCTATTTAACACCCGATATAAAACAGTTATAAAATAGGTTAGCACTGGATGTTTTTTTTTAATGTATAGCAATGTAGTACAGTTACAATGCATCCCTACCTTGCCGATAACATCATTACGACTCAGTCTGTCTTTGTCCATGACGGTGATGATGATGGTAGTTTCTCTGAGCACATGTGCAGGGACGTCAAAAGGGAAAGATTCATTGAAGACGGGGTTCAAACAACGTTTAATAGTTATCGTCTTCTTTTTCTCCACACGCTTGTCTTTGTGCATGAGCCACACCTTCACGTAGGGATCTATAGTCAGTTAAAGATCATTGTTAACAATAGTCAAGGGTAACACGACAATAAAGAACAGCACGTCTACCAGGCCTGAACTTTCAGAATCACAGGCTTTCTATTGTTTGTTCTTAATCTATAAATACTTAGGTTATAAAGGTTATAAAACATGACTAGGAAGTTATGCTTAAAAAGACCAACAGAAAAGATTGACAATGAACACAAAATGTCTGTATGTGTGTGTGTTGTTAAGGAAATTATTCTTTTACTTGTATAAGATGTTATTGTTTTATTATTTTAGAAACTCATACACTAGTGCATTGTGTACCCAAAAGCATGTATGTTATCTATGCCAGAAAGAATGTGCTAAACTCCCTTTAGTTGGAGAAGAATGGTGCTTATGTACCTATGTCCGTGTCCTCCCAACAAAGATTAACGACAGGTTGCCCATCTTCAAGGAAACAAATTCTTTTCTTACGACTTCTCATCGAAGCCAGCCATGACTAGCTTCAGTTACAACTTTGCCCCTCAGGGGTATAAATTAGACATGACGATTGCGGACTTCAGACTTTCTCTGGTCTCATCTGGGTGTGGGTCTACTTGTGATACTCATGCATATTCTTTCCTCTTTTTCATAACAAATATACACTTTTCTTATATTATTTTACAACTTGTGTCTTGCGCTAATTTTATCCACAAGAGTGTATAGTGTTGTTAAGAGATGTCTCAAGTGTGTGCTTGAGTTACAGTATAAATGGAGTAACACTGAAGCAAGGACTGACAGAACAAATAGAAGACAGCCGGCCAGAACGATTTGGAGCATGTAACTGAAACATGTTTAAAAATAAACCAGGTACGTCTGCCTACCAGATGTGCCTCCGATGTCCATGGCTTTAAGGTTGCGTCCTTTGATAATATTGACAGTGATGGTGTTGGCGGTAGGATTGTAACAAAGAGACAAAAGCAGATCTCCTCGACTTCCCTGAAAAGCAAGACACAAAATTATTCTCATCTACTGCTAACATGTTAACAAGTGCTCAGAGCACATATAGGTCTGATCGTTTTATTTCATCTATAGTCTTATTGTTATGGCTAACTAACATTGGAACATTATCCAATATAAACTTCTGTAATTTTTTATGATTTAGAGGGTAGTATACTCTTTTCACCACTGTGTCTTTACACACTTAGGAATTAATCCATCAGATGTATCCCAATCCGTGTAGTGAAACACACACAGAACCGTCTCATCACAGCAAGAATGTCCTATGTTTAATCCAGAAGGGGAGGTCTCGGTACTTTCTGTGAGAAGTTTGTATGTTCTTCCCGTATATGCGTTGATTTACTTCTGGTGCTCCGTTTCCTCTCACAGTCCAAAAACATGTCATTTAGGTGATTTGGATGGTAAAAATCGTCCAGGATTATGTTATAATTATAAAATATTATAATTTAGTCTGGAACTGTGCCAGTCCTCTTGGCGAAGGCAATTTAAACTGCTATGATGCACAAGAATAGATTTTCCGCAGACGAATGTCTTTTATACCACTTGTTTTTAAAAGGAGATTTCCAACTTGATCATGTTCAGGTGTCCAAATATTTTCACCAATATAGAGTACAAGAGTAAGATTTACTGTTATCCCAATAAAAATAAAATTCAAACATTTAAATGTAAAAAAAATGAAATGTACACTATCTCATCTAATGACTTGAGTCCTATAAAATGTATGTAGCTTTTTGAATGTTCTAGTCTATCAGAGTGACGTTTCTAATCTAGAAGATTTGAGGAAGGTTTGCCTATAGAGCTACTGATTATAAATGAACTGACAAAGCACAATGCAGGTGGTATGTGTGATTGCCCAACAATTGTACAATTTAAAAATTAAATTGAATCTCTCTATCAAAACATGTTTAATTTAAAGCTACTTACACTGCCATCACTGCATGGTTTCAGGTCCTTCCATATGGTCTGGTGTTGTCCCAACTCCACTTTATTAAGTGGAATAGACACCTCCCCTATCGGGTCATTCCTGCTGAAGCGGTCGTAATCTAACACCTGCATGTAGAGTGTACGTTCTCGAACCTTCTCATACGGGAACCCTATTCAAACAGGTGCATTAACAACATTCATATATTCAATACCTTTCCTACTCTAGTAGCTAATTCCAAACATTGAATCTGTTGCCTGCAACTTGTTAAAGTAACGACATTGAAATTATAGAGAAAATAAATATATCCCAATTCTAAACAATTAAACAGTTCTATTATTGTATACATAAACACAAAATACATTGACGTAGCAGGAATAACTTCAGTTATACTTTTGTAAGTTTCCTTTGCGACATTTTTTAACTAAATGTTCAAAATTCATGTCATTTATTATTTTGACAATGGTGACTTTTTAAATATTCATAGATACGGTGCTATACACTGCACGTCTATAATCTTACATGGTCTAGGTAACATAAAAAAGCAAACCTTCAAACAGGAAAGTCTCATTCCAGTGAGGATTTAGGTTCTTCCTCTTAACTTTGGTCTCCAGTTTGTGCTTTTTGTCAGGCAGTAGGTAAATTTTTACAAAAGGATCTGAGGTTCCAGAGAAGTCTTTAGCCGGCAGGTCTTGACCTTTTAGAATTTTGACGGTAAGCGTGGAGTCCTGGAAACTGTAGCCAACGCTGAACTGAATCCTGCCTAGCTTTTCACTGATGGGACCTTCATGGTCTTCATCAGAGCCTGGAGATAACTAGAGTGACACAAACACACTTATATAATCACGCGAGTAAACCAAACTGTAATTAAACTATTCGATATCTGGGTGGAATATTGCTCAAGTAAAATACATAAGTAATTTCAAAGGTGTTCAATTATTTCAAATATTTCAAGATTTCACACAAAACCTTTAGATTTTTTTATTTGGAGAATAAATTTCATAATTGTGTCATTAAATAATACTAGGGTAATGTTCTTTCCAGCTGATCCTGTTTGCGGTGGCCACCACAAATCATGTATCATTCATTATATGTTTCAACAGCGTAAATTATTTATTGTTATGTTGGATCCAACTTATGCAGCCATCATATCAACCTACAAGGTTATGCAACATGAAACAGGAACAGACAATAATTACTGAGCAAACCTATCTTACCATCACCATGTCTCCTGTGAGTGAATTAGCCAAGTCGGAGACGGAGGAGTGGCCATCTGCATCTGGAGGATGACTTTTAGGACTGTTTCCTGGCTTATTTCCCATATTCCTACTGCAAATAGACACAGAGAGTAAAAGACAATTACTTTTACGTGAGTGATTTTCTGCTTAAGGTTGAGATGGACTTTTTGACTGAACCATATTGAATCAAAATGTTATTTTACATGAAACACCTACAATACTAAAAAAAATACAAAATCTACATTCCGCAAGGTCAATGGTTGAATAATTACTACCAGTGTTTCCTCATGAGATCCACATTAGATGGTAAGCATATGATGTAGGTTAAGCTTTGTAAGAAAAAAAATCCATTGACAATGTTTAAAAAGAGAAAAGAATGTGAGTGTTAAATAATTTGCAGATTTACAAATATCTCAACTCTTTTTTTATATATAGCAAGCACGATAGTACACTAATACACACAAAACTATACAAAAAATAAAGTATTTAACACAACAATAAACACGCTTTCTGACAGCAAACGGGTGTTTTAAAACAACCATACACATTACCAAATGTACACATAGCTTAGATCTGATCAATCAATAATTATGTTCATTTTCAGTCCATAGGTAAATGAACAAGAAATCTGACAAACATCAAATGTCGACCGGCAGCAAACATTACAGAGATAAAAAAACAACCCTAAAAATCAATGAGAAGGATATACTTCTTAATGTGAAGCAAAACACCATATAGAACTAGTAAACAGAGTCAAACTTTGTAGAGACCAATTCAACAACTAGTAAACAGGAATTAACCTGAAGGAGAGACAATAAAGTATGAAAGAGACAGTAGACAGATACAGTAGGAGACATTGCAGACGTGTTCAACAATGAGGCCCTGTTTAACTAAAATCTGTGTATTTACCAAAGGAATATGAGCATTTACCAAAAAATATTAAGATTGTGCATCGTAATGTCTGTATTCATATGAAAACTCTCAGCTGCTCCTGTTACAGGTCATCACAGCAGGTCATGATCCACATTATTAAGCACCTATTTATCCAAGTTTAGTCACCAGCATGACAAATAACTGATTTGCCCTGCTGATCCAGGAAGTTTACACTCTCAGCTCTGGTGTGTTCAAAAAAGCTAAATATAAATATGTTCCTGTAGGTTAGTATAAACATTATTTCCAATGCAGAGATAAATTACAATGATGTGTAAAGTTTTAGTCTATTCTCAGTCTATTCTCACTATGATAAGTGAAGTACAAGCTTCTTATAGGTATCTAACTGACAGTAAGTGTATAATATATTTAGTATTCAATTCATTTTATATTTCTGGGCCCCAAACAGTAACAGACAAATAAATGGACTGACTAATAACAGAAATAAACAATAAACAACAAAAACGGCCAGTGAACAATTAAGACAGGATCTGGAGGAATGGGAAAGAGGGAAAAAAATAGAAAGTTCTCCATTTTAAAGTTAAGAGGCAACACATTATTGGCATGATTACAGACAAAAAGAAAAGTATAGTCAGACAGAGTTAAATGAAATCATGAGAACAACACTGCACCAGCATTGTGGTATCAGAAGAGCAGAGCTGCTAGAGAGGAAAGGAACATAAAGGAAGAAAAAAGAAGAGCAAGACAAGCCTGAAAAAAAACAAGAATGCTTAATCTGGTCAGTCTGAGACAGAATAAAGAAAGGAAAGAAATGAAAATAAAGCTTAAAACAAAGTTGATAGATTAGCAAATGAGAGTACGCTGGAAAAGAGAAAAGTGAGAGAAACAGGATACTTTTAGGTAAGATTAGGCTGACAAGAGGCCAGAATGAAATCATTTCAGATTAGAAAAAAAGTTGGATTAGAAAAAGAGAAAGAGAGAAAGAGAGAACGAGAGAGAGAGAGAGAGAGAGGGGGGGGGGGAATCAAAAAGAAATAAATATAATAAAGTGAGCTGGAGAAAGAAAAACAGAGAGCAAGAATGAAATCCATTAGGTACAACATACAAAAGACACAGAGACGACCAAACAAACAAATTATAGATAGCACAATCACAAAACAGAGAGAGAGACACACACAAATAAAATACACAAATAAAAGACGGACGGACAGCCGAAGTGAGGAAACACAGACAGGGGAATAAACAAGCCTCTTTAGAATGGTGGGGAGAAAGAGAAAGAAGAGAAAAAAACTACATTGCTACATTTATCATGGCCACTGCAGTAAAGAAAAAACTATATCGCTTAATGGACCCCAACAATCTAAAGAGTGAGGCAGGGTTCCAAAGACCTCTATCAGGAAGGTGAACACAAATGACACATTCCAAAATTTGAATAAAAATCCATAAACTGTCTGTCTGTCACCATGTTTCAAATTTCAACCTTGATGTTGAAGGTTAACAGAAAATGTTCTTTTAGTTAAGCAGTATTTTTAATAATGCACGAATGAAATCAATGAAGACACACAGACGTTTCCACAGCGTGGAAATTTCCACAAATACAAATAGATCGAGCCAGGTCAGAAAGGTATAGACGGCACAACATTTATATGACAGAGACAGACAGACTTACAAAATGAAGAGACAGACACACAAGACTAATAGAAGGGATAAGGGGTGAATTTTACATGCAACTAATTCAAGGTGGTAAGTGACATTTAGTTAATGAATATGTAACTGGTTCATCGCAAAAGTGTGGTGCACAATACCGCAGATGATATAATTAATCCCTAATTTGTCAAGTGATTTGTTAATTGGTTAGAATTTTTAGTGATGCAGAGCTGTGTGACTCAGATGAGAAATCAAATGAAGCATTAGAAACAAAAAATGAGAGAAAAAGAAAAGAAAACCATGAAGTGTAAATGTGTAGAAGTGGATATGAGAAAAGTCTCTTGATCTGTTTCAGAAATAATTCACAAAGAGTTATTTTATGGAAAACATAAAAAGTTCAGGTTACAGTGATATTAGATTATGATATCATGAAAGCGTGCCCTTGAACATCAATTACAACTTGACAACGACATCTCATGCTGTTCATAAGTGACCTTATTGTCTGCTGAGGCATCTCACTCGTCTTATAGGGTGAAACTCGGGCCATTGAGGTTCTGGGTTACAGACTTATGAGTCTCTACACAGCGACTCAGCTGATCCTAGAGATTTTCGATGGGATTCTGGTCTGTAGAAGGTGAAGGCCACTACATATGTGGTTCTCCAGTTTTCAGCAGCCGCTCATGATAAAACCCCAATAAGCTGGAACATTGTCGGCCATGAAGATGACATTAGTTCTCTGTTGTTCACACAGTGGCAAAATGACTGGATTATTGGTGTTTTTCCCATTAGTATGGGCTTTATTGACTATAAACACACCCGCCCAAATTTTAACACCACCACCTCCAAAGTTAACTGTGGTTGATGCAAAGCACACTCCTTGATATCTCCCACATTGGTAATGGTCACCTGAGTTGTGTGGCATTCATCATCTTGTTCTGTAAAGAACACTTCCGAAAGAAGTCCACATCTATGTCTTTCTGTGACTCTTCTAGTGTCTCTGTATCTCTATTGGACCATGCTGATGACACTTTGTGACGATTTAAACTCAGTGGACAATTCCGTCCAGAACATATTGTTTAAAGCCTCAAAATGGTGACGTAATAGTAATTGTAGGGTGTCGTCTTAGTCTCATGGTGTGAAAATGGGAACAGCATGATGGGGAAAAGTTTTAAAAGTTTTTTGAGTTTAAACTAAACCAGTAATCGTATTGGTTGGGTAATGGACCAAATACTGATTGTGAATTTTACCATAAAGCTCCTTGTTATAGAACAGCAAGCAACGGTTGGACATGATGGACATGTGCATCCAAAAAGTTTTTGTATCTATTTGTATATGCAGATATCTAAAATGAATCGGGGTAAAGACATGTGTCAAAGCAAAACCTTAATGACAAACTAGGTAACTTTTTTCAGTTAATGAAATTGTTTCATACTGATTTGGATGAATAAATGAGTCATTTAAATATGAACCTTGTGGTCTGTAGAGTAAACAATGCACTTGCACGTTTATAAGTAGCACCCCAAACATATTACTCCCTACACTTACTTTACTACAACAACTAGGGACACTTTATAAGAACCCGAGTGACAAGTAACATTTACACTTGTTACATGGTACGAGTCCAAAAAAGTAATTGAATCTTATTAAAATGATTACTACATTAAATGATTGACTACATTCCGGTGCAGCCTAATGAGCATCAGTGTGTGTTATATATTGTAGTTGGTGATTATTGCACTTATGTTCTGTACGTATATGTACGTTTAGTTCTGCACGTAAGTTAAAGCTACTTGTCTATCTACTTTGTTAGATTGGATTGCTACTAATGTGGGATTATCCCCAAATAGAATAAATTCATTAGTAAAGCATTTACGTTATTATAATGTAATATATATTATTTCATAATTAAATGAATTACATGAACAAATGCTGTCAAAATGTACTTAAATATACAAGCACATAACATTTATATTAAAGGAACAGACTAAACATAAAACTTTCTTACCAAACTTTCCTGTGTATGTATCGTGTTTCTGTGAAATATTTCATGTATTTTCAGTTATGCTCTAAAAATAGCTGATACTAATGTGTTTTTTTCCTCCAAAAAACATATATTTATGGTGCTTTGTCTGTCTGATTATTATATTATAAAAGCTCTTAGACTTTCCCCCAGAATGTAACAGGGGAGAAACACAAACCACATCAGAAGTTAATTGTATGCATCCAAACTGTGTTATGTCTGGTCTAAACATAAACATTCTACTATGTTTTTTTTATGAGGTGAAAGCTTTCGTTGGAGCAGACAAAAAAAGCAAAAGAGCTTTTGATATAGAGAGGTTTGTTGATTGCGCTCACTGGCCCGATGCTCAAAACAATCATACCTGTCTAAGAAGAACATTTTTCCAGGCCTGTAAATGGGGTCTTATATATATAAAAAAAAACATAGGGATGCATAGTGTGCAAGAACGTTGCCAAGTGTGCCTTTAACATTGCATGCCCATTAATGTCTGAGCGCACAATAGTGAGTCTAAAATGTAAAGATGACAATAAAAAAATGATCATAAGTGCGGAGGAAATGACAAGAAAGAAAAATCTGAGATTTTTCAAATGTTGTGCTCATTATGCATGTAGTGATCTGGGCACATACGCCGACAGCTTGCTTCAGAGCTGGGAGTGACATTTTTCATTCTGCCCCCTACTGACGGTTTCTCATGTCCCTGACTGCTTTATCCTCTCAGCTATCTTTCTGGGTCATTAATTTGAGAAACATTACACAATTTATAACCGTAGTTTAATTTCAATCCAGATGCATCTGTGGTGTACTGTAATTATAAACATCTCCCCGAATGCTGAAAACAGCCAAAGAAAGAAACCCCGTGTTCATAAGTACATTGTTTTTCCAACTAAAAGTCTTTTATTTATTTTATTCAAATAAAAGTGTGAATTGACATCTGTATCTAAAAGCTTTTTAGAAATAGGCCTGGTCTTGACTAAAGCTATTGCATTACCTGAACATCACTTGTTCTAAAAATCCACTGAACATACAAATGCTTATAAGGAGTTACAGTAAAAGCTCTACAACTCTGTTTCTCTATAGCACTGTTTTAGTACTAAAAGCCTTATTTAGCATTGTCGTTGTGTATCCTGCAGGTTCGAAGGAGAAAACTAGAAAATAATAGTTTAATGGTTTAAGCCCATTTTCAAGCTTGTGCAATCAAGTTTTCTTTTTGCTGTGATTAAAAAGTGTCGTGTTTAATTCATGCTAGATTTACACTCAGCCCACTCAACAAATCTTACCATGGTTATCAAATTAAAATTGATTTATAATTCCGCATCAGTGGCACCATGAACCCTCTCCACAGAGACTTCGTGTTGCCTGAGATAAACCTCCTAATATTTCTAACTATGCGTCGAGACCACATTAATGTTTGCTAGTAAAGATAAGCTCTGGTCATTATAAAATTATACTGACTTGTACACATTCTGATAACTAAATGTACTAAATTGCAACAAACTTTTGACAGGGTGTGCAGAGTATAAAATGTGTTTTACAGCTGAATTCTGGTTATTCCAACTCCAAACAATCATCTTAAAAAAGTAGAAACACAAAAAGGATAAACTAGTAAACAGCCATTGATGGACATAAACATCGTCAAATACACAGGGTCAATTTATTTAACAATTAAACAAGCCTAAAAATCCCCCCAGTGAATAAAATCTGGATATAACCTAGCTGATAGAGCAGTAAGGGGCATGCCAAACCAGCAGTAGGGGGCAGAACGAACACAAATTCCCTAGAACACTTCTGCTCATCCCATCACTCCCAACTCGAAAGTAGGCTGTTGGCATAGCAACCAACGGGTGAAGTGTGGGTAAGTAAGTGTGTGTGTGTGTGTGTGTGTGTGTGTGTGTGTGTGTGTGTGTGTGTGTGTGTGTGTGTGTGTGTGTGTG
>JAOUQU010344322.1:0-12585 GCA_028566735.1 Ammoglanis amapaensis
ATTCTCAGTTCTCAGAACCAGCATGCAATAGTTTACTCCATTCCTCACCCCCCATTCATTATTTCCACGGAAGTTCATTATTATGAAAATACTGTCTTTATATTCTTTCTCATGCGTTTTAGAGATTTGTGAAGAAATTGTCTTCATTTTCCTCTCCAGTGAAATCAACAAAAGCAGTGTGACAGACATTTATTCACACATAACTACACTGTCATTAGCTACAGCGCCTTAGCAATCTCAACACACTATTTTTTTCTTTAGTGTTGTTTTTTCTTTTGTCTATTTCTTTTTTGAGCATTTTCTGCATCATGTGTAGCTAAACCTTATCAGGAAAAAGTAAATGTTTACTGGCCAAGGTCCAATCCCTTTTCTTCTCAAAGTTAAACTTGTAAAACACACACATTATTCCACGACTACATAAGCACAAATAGTCAAACCATTATTATTTAAACTATAAACCTACCAGCCTACATGCTAAGACAAATTCTGCCGCAGGTGAATGATTATCCCACACGTTGGCTGAAATTGTAATTATCTTTGAACTACACTTCTTTGCACCTAATAAGTGGTGCACCTGCGGGCAACAATTTATTAAGTGTCACAGTGTGATTTAGATTTTTACCTGCCTTGAATTAGTGTTCTGTGTTCTTCCATTTAGTTTTATTACTGTGTTGAGCATTTGAGTTTTACATGCCCCATCCTCAGGTCAGAGCTTGCATTGTTTGTTAAGCTTTTTCAGTAGACTCGCCAGCAATCCACCAAAAAACTTCATTGAACTGAAATCTGGGGCATTTGGAGACCATCAATGATCTGAAATGATTTAAGTTGTACTCAAATGCTTATTTGTTCCTGCTCAAGTCAATCCGTGTTTTTTTCTATTGTATTCTATTATGTGTAAACTATGTAGTGAGAGTTTACTGATAGACACCAGTTCAAGCTTCACTTTCACCATGTTGCCACTGTTGGGTCCCTGTTAACCACTGGCTGCTACAAAATGGTGTTCCATTGTGACTGTAAGTCGCTTTAGATAAAGATGTCGTCTGAATGCTGAAATTAGAAATATGATGATTTTGTTTCTTTTTTGTGTCTCTTTTGTGTTCATTTTATATCAATATCAAAGTCAATATCTATTCAATTTTCCAAATCGATTGTTACCTTGTTAGTTTAACAAAACATTTATTATTCCATGATGTTTTACATATTCAAATGTAATTGTAATCTGTAAATGTGTTTTCTATACATTTAGTTCACTAACAATTAAATAAACAATTAAAAGCTAATTGTAATAGTTTGTTTGCCTAACTGATCATTTAAACCCTTTCTAAAATGTTTTTACATTTATGAAATGACTGAAAAAATTCTGTGTGAATATTGCTCCTACTAAGCCATTAATCCGAAAATGGTGCAAAAGAATCAGAATCAGAATCCCAACAAGCATTTACAGTTTACTGTCAAAAACTCATGTTTTTTGAATTTCAGAAACTGGAAAATAGCCAAAAATATGGACGCAGGCTTTTAGAATGTATTATGCATCAACATGATAAAATCTCTGACTGCATCTCTTCAGGGTGAGAAGCCTTAGTGGTTGTTGGAGGCGGATTTGATTACTTTGGTGAAATGTAATGTAATTTAATGATTTTCTCAACTAAACTACCTTAACAAATGTACATGCATCTCAGCTTATAAGTATCAAACTAATGCAAGTTAAAATTCTTATTAAATCAGGAGGTAAATGATTTGTATGTATGTATGTATGTATGTATTTATTCATTTCTGTCATTTCCGTCTCTTGGGTCACTCTGTGGACCGCTGCCGATCCCCAGAGTTACTCAGCAATTATATTTTTAGGCTGCCAGGTCTTTCTTCAAACCCTGTATTGCTACCGGGACCTTGTTTTACATGAACAATTTTTACCTATTTCCGATCAACCTATTGCATGTTTTTGGATTGTGGGAGTAAACCGTAGTACCCGGAGGAAACCCACGCTGTGTACAACATGCAAACTTCGCACAGAAAGCCCCCGACCCGACTTCAGGATCAAACCCAGGACTTTCTGCTTTGAGGTGACAGTGCTAACCATTTAGCCACTGTGCCGCCGTAGCTCTTGTTAGTAGGGGTAATTCTTCTTGTTACAATAGCATTCTGTTACTGTATTTCATCAATTTGATCATTGATTGCAATTATGATGCCATTGTTCTAACAATTATTAGCAAAAGACTATTGAGGGTTGTGAATGCAACAATATCAGCTTTTCTCTTATCCAGAGTATTGTCATTGTGTACAATTCTTTGTGCCTCTACAAAATACACAAAAAACAGTACCATACATACCAACTTGATATATGAAATGTATGAACTTGTACAACTGCATTGCAAGAATCAATAAACAAATAAACATAAGCCCCGCACAATGTGACTGAACAGATTAGGATGATTTGAAATAGCACAGTACAATCTCAGAAATTCTTTTTATTAAAAAAACTGTATTTTTTACTGACCCCTCATTAGTAGCCATATGCTAATCTCTGTTTTCTTCTACTTTTCTGCTTGGGCTACCTACCAAGATCCTTATGTTGAAGATTGTTCAGACTTTGAGACAATTTTGTTTACTGCAGGCCAGTGGTAGCTTAGAGGTTAGGGTACTGGACTAGTAAATTAAAGGTTCCTGGTTCAAGGCTTACCACTGCTGCCACTTAGGGGCCCCTGAGCAAGGCCAGTAATCTGCAGTTGATTAAAATTATGTTAGTCAGTTTGGGTAAAAGTGTATGCTAGAAATGTAAATGCTGGCACTGTCAGTTCTGCCTACTGTGAGTGCCCTATTGGCCATGTCTGTTATTGGTTTTAAATTGTTGTATAATTTTTTTTTAGATTACAATACAGCTAGGGGTTACATTATATATTAAAGAATATTGCTATTTTTTATTTTTCTTGCTTCATTGTTCTACAAGAAGAAGAAAAACAAGGCTTATATTCGAGTCTCTAAATTTCAACCTTCTGTGAGCTTTAATGTTCCCTGCATCATAACAATCCAAAACATCCACTCATTATCAATCATCTTATTACGGTGCAATGTGAGTGTTATGAACATCATTATAAATTGCAGTGATAAATAACGTTAATAATAATATCATGCAACTTTATCTCAAATACAGAGCTGTAACAACAGGGATTGATCCAGAAGCTTATGATTTATAATAAAGTTTAGCATTTTTCTCATTTGTATGTTTTTTTCCCTCTGGTTATAAACCAATGACTAATATCTATTATCCGCTATAATCAGCACAGCTATTTTCAGCTCCCCAGATGAAGTAGCCTTGCGTTTCCCAGTTGAGAAGCATACCAGCGAAAGGCACAAGAAAATTTCCACTGAAAAGCTCTTAAATTTCATTAGAACCAATTGTTAGTAACTACAGCTATATTTCCCCGAGAAATCATTGGTCTATGACCTGTGTCCAGATATTTTTCTCTTCAACTCTTGTTCACTCTTCGCTTAACCTTTATATCTATTTCCCATTGACTTTTTTGGATAAGTCACATTGTGAATCGATATATTGTGAAAATGATAATGAAAACGTAGGAGTAACTTTTGCATATCTCATCCATTAACCATTAGATGAAAATCTTGACACTCGTTTTAAATGGTAATGTGTGCACTAAGAAACAGATGGAACACCTACACACCGTAATTATGAAGATATAAACCACCAACTCTGACTCAAGTAAAAGTATATTTGTGTCCACATATTGTACTTTATAATGTATATCAATCCAGTTTGTGTTGTAGGTGGTGTAAAAACTTAATGTAATTCAACATTGTGGTATGGCCTCTCAATTGCTCATTGGTTGGTGACCTCTTTCCCATTTTATGAGGCAAAGGTAAACCCTACAGTATTTTATGCAATTTTTTTTACTTTTTAATGATTTCACATTTCACCTAAATCGTTGTGTAGATGAAGTAGTTCTTAATATTACCCCAACTGTTTTGTCAGTTGAATATCATTCATGTACAGTTTGTGTTTCTATTGCTGTCCTGAAATTCATCAGTCTGCTCTACAATCATTCAGTTTCCTACAATCATGGTTCAATCAAGGTTTAGGCTTAGTTACGATGTACTTATATTTAATATCTACGAAACCTAATTCACACCCAATGTGTTGATTAACAATGTCAATATGTGGTGATTTGTAATTAAAGAGTATAATAGTTAAGAAATTTTGAGAGAGATATTTCTTTCTCAGCAACAATAAATGTGTTGTAGGTAAAACATTCAACCAGGAAGATGAAATTAAGGTCATATAAGTCAAAATCATAATATATACGTTTTTATTAGGACTGGAACTATAAGCTATAGCTATAAAAGCTGAATTAGTCAAAACTATAAAATGTTGATTTTCTTTCTAATGTTGATTTCACTTCAAATCAAAAATCCAGCAGTGAGTTCACACTTGGGCCTTCAGTATCATGTGTATAAACCCACCTTTAAATAACATCATTATGGCTACAGAAACTATTAATATCATGCAGATATGTAATATAACAATCGTTACATCACAATTACCTGATTTCTCCACAATAAAGCAACAAAATAACAACACTATCCAAAATATGTCTTTTAACTGCATCATAAATAACATAATAATATAGTAAATAATAGTTTTTGAAAACGCAGTGAAATGTGTTTTACTTACCAAGTCTGTAGATTATTTGTACACATCATCCATGCATACTAATTATTACTAATACTAATTAGATGCTGATTGTCATAACTTTAGTACACGTGTATCTTTCATGATACTGTGATTCTGTAAAGACAAAAAAATTTTTACAGGTACAACGATCTGATTGTGTAAAAGCGCCATACAACTGGAAGCAGTGCAATAAAAAAAACAATTAAAGAATCAGAACTGACTATTTTGAATTACTTTAATTATTAACTCATTACTACTTAATTATTAATGGAAAATAGATTTAAAATATGTAAGAAATATATTAACACAATGATTTATTAACGTCAGTGATTTAGTATTTAGGACAGCAGTGAAGGCTTTGCTTCCCTTAAGGTCCAATACTACAAAAATCAAACCAAGTTTATTTGTCATCTACATTTGCACATATACGTAGTACAACTTGAAGTGAAATGCTTTTGCAACTGCTAAGAAATTACCAAAGGATATGATTTAAAAAATGTTGCATTTAAAGCGTAAATATAACAGAAAAAACAGTCCATATTCACATCCAATTATTCATCTGCTTACACTTTCCATGAGCTGATGTTGACTGCCACCTTGATAAAGAAGAGCTTTGACGAACAGGCCCCCTCGATATGTATGTACTATGCGAGTTATTTTTCTTATCTGTTCAAGGCAAGTTCATATGTGGGTCTGCTTTGTGTATGGAGTCACACTGTTATTATCTCATAATCTCTTGACATGTATTTGCCAGCAATCAGCCAGTGCAGCCCACAATTGCATAAATTATGGAGAATTCCCTTTCAGCACTCACTCTAAATAAGCTAATTGTTGTTCATGTAGTTGCCCAGCGTAGCCGAACTGACATTCAAACTGACATGTCTAAGATGTAAGCTCTGGTGTGCTAGCATTTGTTATAGCTGCATCACATGAGTGTCTAAACAAGATGTATATTTTTTTTTCTTAAATTTAATTTCAATAAAGTTAATTGTGGAATTTTGATCTTCGTTGATTTCTGGGTCTTCAGCATCTGTCATGTAAAAAACAGAATGTAACCATCTCATTAAATGAGGTCTTAAATGCTAAAGAGACTCTAAGGTAACAAATAGGTTAATTATCTGGTTAAAGTCTAGCTTAGAATGTGATCCATCTGTGCCTTGTATTATCCAGCTATAAAGCCTTACTGATTATACAAATATAATCAGATGATCCCATGTTTTATTTCTAACAGCACTGTGAACTGAAACACAGAACAGATTTTCATTTAACATCATCAAAGTAAACAACAGTGTAAATATTCAGATGTTCATTATATCGTCATCTGTAGAGAGATTTGCAACCCTTTCATTTAAAAAATACATGACATATTTGTCTGTGTAGTTAAAAGAGTAGTATAAAAGATATGTTTTCAAAATCATCATAGAATGGTTTTGATGTGTCACCAAACATTAAAGAATCATGTTCATTTTAAATACTGATATCACTGACATAGCAGACTAAACAAAATATTTGCATTTAAAAAGTAAATTGGCAGCACGGAAAAGGTATTGTTTACAAATTTAGTTTTGGTCTTATGCAACCCACCCACCAATGATCTACCATTCAGCGTTTTGTCAGCTATGCTATTTAAGATAACAATTGTCTAATTATATTGTGTTGAACCTAAAATGCATTATTATAAGTCCCAAAAACACAATGTGACAAGGCCAGAAACCAAAACAATGACATGTATAAGAGATGCTTTAGAAACATGGAGATGGCTGGAAGCCACGAGGAAGTTGTAGACTGGCACTGAAGTTGCTAGTTTTTTCCTGGATAGATATTTAACTTTCCTTAGTTTCTGAAGAGTAGGGATATAAAGTTGATTTTATTTTCACACATTCAGATTTCTTTCTTTAATAGTCTATAATGCACATACTGTGTTTACAGCAGCTCAGGGCATAATGTGCGGTGTACCGTGGGTTTCTAAAGACAAACATTTTTGAAAAACAAAGTTGGAGTGATTTGTTTTGGATGTGAACAACAATACTTTGTTATTATTAAGCCTTTTGCATGCCTCGTTGGAAAGCTATTGAAGAAAGAAGCCTGGCTGTGTGAGCAAATATGAAACTGAATGTTCTATTGAGTTGTGCTACCCATCAGACCGCAGCACATAGTGCATTCCATGGTTTTCAAAAAAAAGGAAATAAAGAAAGAAATATTAAAAACATGCTCTGGAGTCACTAAACAACAGAGAAAGAGTTTTTTGGAGGATAATGTTTCATTGCAAAGTGCAGCATTAGGAAATAGGACTTGTATGAATACTAAAACAATAAAAGATTATATTCAATTAACGTGCATTACTCTTTTCTCAATTACAAAATGTATATTTATGTAAAACTCAAATACTGTTAAGACACTTTGTTATGACCTCCTGGTTGGCTGTCATAAGAATGATTTCATCTCACAACTGCTAATGAGTGTGAAACGGGGATCCATAGAGTGATCAGAACAATTGAGGTGGTCCTACAGGATTCGATGTGATTTGCAAGGATGGATTTTATACCCAAATTCAACGAGTGTCTTCCACACTTTATAAACGCATCAAGCCAGCTCACAAAACATTATTTCCTTTAAGAGCTACATACTGCTGCTGGCAAAGTATGAAGTGGTTATAATGATTTTACTTGACAGTGTACATTTTTACATATAACATCCTGGGGACTGAACTGGAACAGATTTAGCAGAATCGCCTAGCCAAAGTTAATTTTAAATGAATGCCATAAATGCCATTCACTTTAATAGTAAAACTTTTGACATACCAGACCCACATTCAGTTTATAATCCCATTTATATTTTCAGAATTTAACAGACAAATTTATTAATTAAAAAACTGTAGGCCAGTATAAGGTTTTTATGCAATCAAGGGTTAAGGACCTTGTTCAAAGACTCAACAGTCACTACATAGCAGTGGTGGGGCTTGAACCAGTGACTTTTTACTTACTAGTCCAGTACCTTAAACACTATGCTACAACTTCCCTATATTTATCCTTTATACATACTCCTACACTAATGGAGTCCTTAGCCTATCAAAGTATTTTGATTTTTACCCGCAGAAAACGATGTGTTAGCAAAAAGCTATTCTGACCTCTGCTAAAGTGTGTATTTTTATGTTAGACCATAAACAAGCACAATACTAAAATCTTTTTCTTATATTATAAAATGACCTTAATGCACTGTTTATCAGAAACAGACAGTTTCACACATGAAAAGTTTGTAAGCCTGTTTAACTATTACTATTACTTTAAATTATTATATATTTAAATACATTAAATTAGGATTAAATTAATTTGGTGTTTTTGTAGACATGTTCATACTTAAAATAGTTTGTCAAAATTGGTGCTGAAGTTTCAATCAGTGTCCCAACTCAAAGATGTTTAGTGTAATTGAGTTGTTCATTAGCCTTTTTTTAAATCAACCTCTTACACAGGAATACCTCTGACAAGGCATCAGTCCATAGCTGTGCTTTATCCATCTTTACAGGCATGGGCGTAGATTTTCTCTTGACGTTCTGAATAACAATAAAAAATTTAATTCATGCCTCTCGTTTTTTCAAGAGGCATGGTTTCAAATGATTTTCACCTGATGTTAGTGATAGAGAGTGACATATTTTATGGGTTGAATTGGTGGATTAGTGTTTGTGTGTTTAAATCAGGTGCTTTATACCAGTATCATGTTAGTGATTCTGTTACTAATTTTAAAGTTAGTGTTCTAGAGTTAAGTTACTGTTTTTCGTAGTTACAGGTATGAATCACATAACAGTTACAAAACACATTACATCATAGTTACATAGTTACATTACATCGCTGAATTACCTGATCATTGGATAACCATGCTGTGCCACCTGAGTGTCAATAATTTATGAAATCTATTTCATACTGGGGTGATAAAGTTGATCATTCGGCAAGAAGAACACAAGTTTGATTACCAGATGAGTTACCCAGGCTGCTTATGGCATGGCATTTGCACATTCTCCCAGTGGCAGAGTGGGTTACCAATTACTGCTAAAAACACACCAAAAAGTGTAAATGTGTGTCCTGTGCTGAACGGGTAGGCTTAATATTGTGTTCTTTTCACCCAAATAATCAGACTCATCCCTGACCAGGATATAGCAGTGGTACAAACAAACAACTCAATACGTTTATTCTTGTTTATACAAAAGATACAAGAAAATTGCATGTCCAGGTCATACTGCAACAACTCAGAATATGGTAGCAAATTTCATTTTCAAATTCTGTCGACCTACATTATCTTGACCAACAGCTAAGCTCCAGAGGAAACATGGTATGAAGCACTGACAGCAGCTAGATGGACTGGAAGTGACATAATAAGATCCAGGTAGGCTGTCCAATGAATAAATGAATGAATAGGTTTATGATGGTACAGCTTTGAATATGGTGATATGGCACAGGCATCCTCGAGCTCCTTCAGTTCCTCAGCAACACGGTACTATCGAGTCTCCGCCACTAGGAAATAGAACACCTGTGACATAGTCAGCAACAGAGCAGGTTTGGTTGGCTCTGATGTTTAGTGGTCCACATAAGGACTAACCCAGCGCTACCTTGGACAACTCTGTATATAATCATGCTGCTTGCTGATTGAATCTTCCTCGGCCACTTTGACCTGGTCAGCAGAACCAGGAAAAAAAACTGAATGATTTTTCTTTGTGCACAGCCAGCCTTTAGTCTACCTGTGACGGGCATGTACCTGCTAAGTCAAGATCAAGTTTCTTCCAGTTTTTATTTCTGGTCTGAAGGTTCATAACTCTGTAAGGCTGCTTTGTAATAGTGTCTACATGCCCGGCCTGTTGGGCTATTATAATAGACCACAGCACCACCTAAGCATCTTTTTATTCATCGTTGCAATCCGAACAGGAAATGTTTAAAGATCATTTGTGCTCCTTGCCTGGTCTGATTCTTCCTGAATAGCAGTGTGAGTTCTGTCCCCCACCTGGACGTTTTTACTTGATGTAAGTCTATTCACCAGTCTCTAGGAGAGGAAAAGCAGCACGTGAGGGTTTAAATGGAATGCCAGGAAGATGGATGTGCTACTTGTTCCAAACTGTGATTTATCGTGCCCACCGAGTGAGAAAGTCTGTGTAAATAAGTGGCATAGAAACTATTGTCATAGTAACTGTTGTCTTGCAGCAGTGCAGAAAGGGGATGCCAAAGGGTCAACCATGCTGCGAAACAGAAAGGGCAAAAATGAATATGGAAGAGGGCACACAGTTTATTAAAATTAGTGCACAAGTTAGTGGGTAAAGTTGTCACCTGAGGTGAAGAGATTGCTTGGTGACAAGTAGTGACCCCATAACTGGCTGTAGCCGGTGTTTTGCTGGTGTGAAATACACTGGACAGAAATTGTCTTTATAAAGGTTCCAAGTGACATGGGTATGTTGGTCGAACACCTGTAAATGCCATCGTACCTTAATATCTTAATATTTTATCTATATAAACAGTATATATATATATATATATATATAAATATATAATTTCTACACTACTACACACACACACACACACACACAATTGTCAATAGGACAATTCGGTCACTTCAGGACATGCAAACTTCGCTTGAGGATCCCAGGAACCCAGAACTTCTTTGCAGTGAGGTTACAGCAGGATTTTATCTGTAAATTTAAATTAAACAACTTTGTTAGCAAGCATCAGATCAATCCCCACGTATGTTAATCAACACCCTGTGCCAGGTTAACATATTGTATATAACATATACTGTTTTACATTGGCTGTAAATTGACTTTACATTTTACAAGTCAGGCCAGTTAAGGTCAGTAGGTAGATCAGTAGGTAGGCAGGCATACAGGCGGGTGGGTGGGTTTGTGGGTGGGTGTGTTGGTAGGTAGGCAGGCGGGTAGGTAGGTAGGTAAGAGAAATTCTTTATTGATCTCAAAGGAAATTAGAGAAGTCCAGTTAAGATGTTCTCAGTATGACTGTCATTAATTGTTTTATCATTAACAGGTCTAAGGTTTCATCTGTCATCTTTTGTCATGTCATTATTTTTAATTTAAAACAATTCATCCTTTCCTCTGAATTATAAAAAGAAAATAATGTATCATAGCCCAAATGAAAAGATTTCAAGTGTAGCAGACTTAGCAGACAAGTTACAACATGTTTTGCAAGAAACACCTAAGTACTAACACCTCACAGCAGCAAACACCTCATCATACCTGCACTATATACCAGTCATTTCCATGTGTTCTTACTCGCCTCAATACTAACTTCAAGTTTTCAGTGATCTTTAACCTGATTTTCTATTTCCAACTTTTTTGACCACTCAAAGAAGCTTTGAGGAGAAGACCTTCATTTGATAATGATGTTAAAGCAGTGGTGCAATGAACACAGAACTCTGAAGTCAAAAACCTTTTATAGCATAAAAATGCTACACTGCTGGGAGAGATGCATTGCAAATCTTGTTTTTAAAACAAATAATAAATAGAGTCAGTAGACCAGGAGGTATTTTGTTTGGGTAAAATCTTGTTAACAAAAGGGTATGCAAGCTGTTTCTGTTTTATGTTTCTGTTAGCAGCTATTTGTTTTCAATTTCTAGATAAGCGTGGTGCAGTCGTTGAGTCAATTAAAGATATGTGGGAAAACTCATGGCAAAACCAGACCTCATCAGGGCTTGAAAAGTGCTCTGTATAGAGTTTGTCCTGTTGCCCATTCCTAAAGTTGCAGCTTTGGCAGAGTGGCAAGTGGTCTGCAACCCATACTGGGGCTATAGTATAGACCATTGTGGCAACTTGGGTCATCTGCAGACATCTTGTTCAATTGGTTCTTGTAATTGACCTTATTTCATTCACGTCAGTGCCCCGCACTGCCTCCTAGGTACACACCGCTGGAGTCTGGTCACCACTCTAGATCTCCACCTAGGATGAGCGAGTAGTTCAGGCCGGATTGGAAGACAGCCAGCTGGTCTGTTATGGTATTCCACTCCCTATTGGACCATCACCAGGTTAGGTCCCAACCGACTGCTCTTTCCATGCTTGGTATGGAAGCATTATGGTTGCTTGGCACCACCTTGTGAATGGTTTGTGGTTATTGTGGCTCTTTTGTTAATGTTGTGGAATTTGTTTTTTCATGGGCTTTTTCTGTTAGGGTGTGAGGTAGGCTGGGAACATTCCGAGTGGTCAATCAGTTAATAGTCAGGTGATCGAGAGGTAATTTGCTCCTTGTTTTTAGTGACAGTTATAATTTATATGTCATCAGCCCTTAAGCTATTTCTTATTTGTGTTATTTTTTTCCTTTTTCAGGGATCTGGGTGTTCCTCCCCTCGGCCGGCTGCTGGGCTGATGCCATTTCCCTGGGCCAATATCCTTGATGCACGTCAATTTCAGCACTGTAGCGTTGTGGTTCTCGGGTTTGTCAGACACTTGGCCGCACCTGCCTTCCATCTAATGGTTTTTTGCTAATTTTTCTGTCTGTTCTTTTTTCCCCAGGTCCTCGAAGCCCAGTTGGTGTAGCGGGTAACATAAAGCAGTTTTACTGCACAGATTTTCTTCTTTTTCAGGTTTACTTGCATTATATCATATAATAAACTCATCCTTCCTGCATTATGACATCTTTCATGCAAACTCTATGATGTAATTGACTTATTTGGTATTTGAGTGTAAGCTAATTAATTTGATTGGCTTTTTACAGATGTTGTCACATTTCTGATTAACCAGATACTACGTCCCAGCATCATACAAACATTGAGCTAAAGACAGGAATACAGGAATTTCAGCGCTCCTGGTTGGAGCTACACCTCATTTTTTCATGGTAAATATAACGTGTGTGTGTGTGTGTGTGTGTGTGTGTGTGTGTGTGTGTGTGTGTGTGTGTGTGTGTGTGTGTGTGTGT
>JAOUQU010344433.1:0-12584 GCA_028566735.1 Ammoglanis amapaensis
ACTCTACCTCGACCCCTGTGAGCTTCAAAGCCCATATCTTCAATAGCCTTGCAGAGGTCTGCAGGACAGGTAAGCCCGGGATCATATGTAATTATTCCCTTTTGTTCTTTCAGATAAACTGTGATGGCATGCACACCATCTTGCTTGGATATCAACTCCTCTATAGAATGCACACAAGAGTTGCATGTCATTCCGTTTATTTCAAGTGTCAGTTTCTGCAACACAATACTGTCTGAAATATGTGACCCAGTCTCTTGGATGTGCCCCAAATCTATAGTTCTCAGCTGTGGATTTCCATTAGGAAGACATACTCTAATATCCGAAATAGGAAGTTCTTCCAACAGATTTTTAATTGTGACTAAGTTGACCAAAGAAGTGTCATAAGTGAAATTCACACTTTTGTATTCTAAAGAAACAAGGACATTTTGGATTCCAAGCTTTGATGATAAACATTTAGTAATACTTTTAACACAAGACTCGTTATGCATGCCTTCCACTCTTAACCTTGCCTCCACCAATTTGGCATGTGATGTCTCTTGAAAAGTTGTTTCCTTTAAAAATGCCTGAAAACCCATGTCTTCAATGTGCTCCCTTAGATCCGCAGGCTTCACGTCTTTGGCATTATACCATATCACAGCTTCTCTCTCACTTAAAGACACTTTAATACTTTTGACCCCTGGCAGGACTCGAATCTGATCCTCGATAGACCGTACACACGAGTGACAACTCATGCCCTCTATCTTGATTCTCTCCACACTTTCATTCAATATTGGACCATTAAAAGGAGACACATCAGACACTTCTGTCACCTCGCACCCCATTCCATGGATCTCCTGTAGGATCTCTTGGATTGTGACTGTAGATGGATTGTAGTCTATCCAGACTTGACAAACAGATAGAGAAATAAACATATTTACTATTCCACTGAGCACAGAAAATCTTGACTGTAGGGTCTGAACCGTTTCTGGTGAGGAAAGACTTGGGATGAGTATATTTATCCGATATAGATGGCTTGCACTGGGTCCAAGTTCACTGAGACTCCCTGCTTCATAAGCCAAATTATCAAAAGCCCATGGCTCCAGAGGGCCTCCGTTTTTCTAAAAGAAAATACTCACGATTAGTTATGTTACATTCTATCCAACAAATATGTCATCGCTTAATTAATGCAGATGGGTTCAGTTCATTTTTAAAAGCTATCAAAACAAAACATAATTTTGACATTAAACAATGAATATGAAAAGCCTTTTGAGAAAACCTGTGTTGAAGCTACTTGTCGGGTTGCCAGGTACACGTTTCCCAACCAATTTTATTTAATGTGAAGTAATTTTATTATATTATTAATATATCCATCCAATGTGGGATTTGTTTGTAAAAGTCATTTAAGTTTTTTTTTTACAATAAAGCAAACGTGCAGCTTTGTTTATATAGTGTGTAGAAATGAATTCACTATTTACATAAAAGATAAGAACTTAATATATACAGAAATTAAAGGAATCTTCAAATTCACTGTTTTAAATTAGACCAAGATTGTATCACTAACCGTGAATCATATCACAGTTTGGATAGAGTGTATCATTACATACCGACAGGTGATCTACATTATTGACTTGGCATGTACTGATTCATGCCTCAAAGATTTTAGATAAGTAGGAGTAAATTCATGTATTTTCTGTCAGTTTAACTGACTGGATGTTTTTGAACTGTGGAAAGAAACCAGAGCAGACACAGGGAGAACATGCAAGCTCAATACAGGACCCAGACCACCCTACATGTGGTTCAATTTCAGGACGTTCTTATGGTAAGATGATAGTGCTATCATGCCTCCCTGCATTTATTAAACTCAATGACGTACAGTCAAAAAAATACAATAAATATAAATAAAAAAAACTTGACTGAATTTGTGTTTAATGACTGTTTAATTCCACATAATGTTGTGAAATAACAAATGTCCCTCTAAGTGCATCCTTGTTAAAGTATCTATATAAGATTTTATTTGAAATTCTTAAATGAAATAAAACATATCACACAAAGACAATCTGAGTTTCTAGAACATTGAATAACACTTCATTTACTGTAAAGTCATTTATCACTGTTATTGTAATAAACATGCAATTGCATGCGATCAAGTGAAATGTTTATACTCATAAATTCTTTAGTTTAAGGCTTTAGATTACTGCAGTTAGAAAATCAATAGCTTGTTTTTATACTTATAGAATGTGCTTATAGACGTGTGTGTTTAACCATTTATTATATTTACAACCTACCTGTCAATTTGTTTGATGAACAGTTAAATACATTCCAACTGTTCTGATAAATACCAACGTTTCTGGGCTTCCTAAATTGTGTTTTGGCTGCTTTTAGAAACAAATACGCTGCACTTCTGCGGAAGCATTTCACAGTCTTTAAACGTTCGTGGTGGATGTCCACTGAACTGAATGAACTAAACTTTGTGACCCTGTAGTGAACTGAAGCCAAATGCATAAGAACAGGCTAATCACACACTGGGGTATTTAAGGCTAAAGTCCCCTAGCACAGAGTAAATCAAAGAGCAGATTGTACTGCTGCCAAAAATCACGGAGGCATCATTGGTTAACTAAAAGTGTATGAAAGCTACACAAAAGAAAGTAAAAAATGCAGTAGTTTAATACAAATTCACTTCCTTAAGGAAACAAATGTTTTGTAAACATAGAAAATTAGTTCCCCGTGTTTTGCATGATTTTCTTTGACCGTATGATCAGCAGTAAACACTTCAAAACAGTTTTGGAGCTTTTTTTGTAAGCCAGCCTTTAAGCAAATTTTAATTTTATTTTCAGCAGCTACATTCTTTTCTATGCTTAGTTAAGCAAATAATTAGGTGGTTATTTCATCATCTTTAACTACTAAAATATTAACTCTAAATACTGTCTCTGTGTTGGCAGGTGTTTCTACAGCCTAACTTACATTTATATTTTAAACATTTTGAAGATGCCTTTATCCAAAGCTACTTAGTTATTGTATACAGTTTGAGCATTAAGAGTTAAGGGCCACACAGAAGGGCCCAACAGCAGCAACCTAACAATAATTAGGTTAAAATTGCAGTCCTAATGACTACTAATCCTAAACACTACTTTTGGGGACCTTTATAACACAAAAGGGCTCAATTAGATAAAAATTGTATTATTTAACTTGTGAGAGATATGGCTAAAATCATCTACAATCGTCTACATTTTATTTGAACACAGAAAAACAGCAGTAGTAATTAATCATAAAGACAGATAACAAATAAAAATTTAGAAGGCCATTACACTACAGAATTATGTTTTTCAAATGTAGTTTCATACAGAACATAAAGTTATATTGCACAAGTAAATGAACTCTGAATACAAATATGTTATTGGTTTTATTTTAAAATAAAATAATAATAATTATTATTATTTTAATTGCAGACTTAACTATTATTTTAATTGCTTTTTATTAACTATTTAATTAACTATTATTTTAATTGCAGAAACAACTTATGTAATGTGTGTCATCTGTTCTTTATGATATTTGAGTGTTACAAACTACTTATTTTTATCTGTGGATTTTCTTAGATCTTTAAGGTACTAACCTTATCCTCCTGAAGGTCATCCTTAAGTGGTGGTGCTGTACCGATGCACAGAGAGGAATCATCGTAGGAACATTGAGATGTGCACTCCACCATACACACCTGCTCCACCACTGCAGCGCCGTTACTCTTCCCGCGCTTATTTAACTGACTCAGAGAACCCAACTTACTCATGATGTCCCCTTTCTTACCTCTGTCTGTCTCTGAGATCAGACTGGGCGCAGTCTCGTTTTGAGCGCATGGATCGCATCGGATCAGCACAGATTTAAACTCAACGAGCTTTTGCGCTTGGTATCAAAGTTATCCCAGTGACGTCAGAGTTGTTCACCAGGGGCGTGTGCAGTGTTCGCGTGCTTCACAATCTACCCACGCCAATGTGCACTTCAATATTGCTTTACTTGTTGTTTACATGTTGTTGGCAAATTGTGGATCCATATTTTCACCTTAAGACAATTTGAGTACGTCGGGATGCGGATTATTACACTATCACACTATAATATGTTCAAATGCAAAACAATAACACACAAACTAGCTAGTAAACCACGTGGGTGCTAATTTTGAACAACATAATGTTTATGATTGTTTGCGCACGGCACAAGAAGTCAAACCTTCGTCACATTTTCTGTAAATAATTTACCTGCTGTGGATTGCATAAGATTTAACCAATCGATCACGACGACATGACATGACAAAAATGAAACTATAAACAACTAGTTAACCAAGTTTTTGACGTTTTGTTTGGGCTACTTGTATTAAAGAAATACAATCTGGCGAACATGAAAAACATGCACAGTAGC
This sequence comes from Ammoglanis amapaensis, assembly GCA_028566735.1. Classification (NCBI taxonomy): domain Eukaryota; kingdom Metazoa; phylum Chordata; class Actinopteri; order Siluriformes; family Trichomycteridae; genus Ammoglanis; species Ammoglanis amapaensis. Next base: position 4,384 of record JAOUQU010344433.1, read on the forward strand.
TCAGAGGCTAGCAATGTCGTCACAAAGATTCAGGGTTTGATTTTCAAAGCTGATTGTTCTCTGATTTCCTCCTACATTCCACATACTAAAATGTCTATTGGCATTGTGCAAAGCAGTGGTAACAGACAATGAATGAATGAGTTTTTTAAAACCTTGTATGCAGTATTATTCAGATTCCTATTGAAAACTAGGACAAAAGTAATGCCTGTTGTCATGCCCCACCAAACTTAAAAAGGGATACATTCATACCAACCCATTAAATACATATTCTATTGTTAAAGAAGCTAAATATATCCCTCCACATATTTTTTTAATTATGCAGTTATTCAATAGTCTAATTGTGCAATCCTTAGTGTGCTTAACTGACTAATATCATTCAAAGAGTTGTGCAGTGGTGTAAATCAAACAGCTGATTGAAAGAGGCACATTGTTTGGCTCAAAACTTGTTTATTAATATATCATATTGTTCAAATATGTACAAATATAAACAGCATTAAATATTTAATAGTATAAATCTTCATAATTTGACCAAAAAGGCTAAAAGATGGAATGGTGACTAACCATATATCCAGATGTTTGTTTGTTTGTTTTGTCTGTTTTAATTGATGACCTATAAATCAATGTTGTTATACGTTAAAGTCTTAAACATCGTTTAATGTTAAGCATGACGTGGAATCAATGTTGAGATTGGTTATGAGCTACAACCATACAATGCAATTGTAATTACAGCGTTTATTGTAATTCAACTGCTAGAATTAATATTTTTAGAATATACTTGATTTACAGCTAATCCATGTTTATCTGACTGCCATTAGCTGAAACTTACCTCATACCGTTAGAGTACAGCTACTGCCAACTGAATAGGGATGTTTTAGTTCTCTAGTGGGTTTATTTTCATTATTATGGTACATTATTATACATCTGCATACACATGGCACAAAGCTTCCTGCAAACCTTTTGCAAATAGTCCTCTGCTTAAACATGCCTTAGTCCTGTTGTCTAAATGAAACAATAAAAAGCTCAACGAAGGGACCAGACATACAACACTGCAAAGCTGGTAAAAAAAAAAATACAAGAGATTATGAAATGGAATATGAAATGAAATAATCTAATTGCCATTTAACAAAATATTGCAAATCTCTCAAAGAAAGCAATCTCTTTACAATAAAGCAAAACTATGAACATCTAAATGAAAGTAAAATGCAGGTAAATTTATGCATCAATGTTCGTAATTAATAACATGCATTGACATTATCAGATCGTCTGCCATGGGCCGTAGTGGAGCAGCCATTCATAACAGAGGTGAACCAAGTCCACATACAGAAATCAAGTCAATTACTTTTTGACAGTAGGTGGGAATCCACCCGCATATTTTAATAGCTAAAACTTATGCTAGTTAAACCAAAACATATTCTACAAAATGTTGTTGTTACATTTTTAAAACCTGTTTAACAAAATTAAATTTGCCATTGAATTATTGTTAAAATTCTTTTAAACAAACAAACTTTGGAGCTAACTGGGAAAGATAATGTACACTTTATGTATCTTTTGCCCCACTTGTAATGGTAAGAACTTGTAATGGTTCGAATTTACCACATGGGGGCGTGTGAAATTAAAAATCTTTGTGTCAAAAGCAATAAATAATGACCCAATTATGAAATTAGCAATCCAACCTTTTTTCATGATCCATTAAGTGGTTATTTAAAACGTGCTCTGTATTGCTTTTCGCCTGCTGTGTTTATAAAGTGAATGGATTGTACACCTGTGTGTTGCATTCGCATTGTGTAATTAAGTAAAATAAACAAGATCGATTCATTATTTTAGCCATTACAACGTAACAGTTTGTGTCTAAAGTACAGTTTGCACCTCAGTTACCATTAAAGTACAAACATAACATAGCAAAGTTAAAATAACAATGATTTGAAATTGGGACGACGTGTTTTCCCAGTACCTGTGTGATTTCGTTTCGTTGAGGTTACTCCGGTTTCTTAACACAGTCCAAAGACAAGCAGTCTGGTTCATTGAAGATATTAAAATTGTCCTGAGTGTGTGTGTGTGTGTGTGTGTGTGTGTGTGTGTGTGTGTGTGTGTGTGTGTGTGTGTGTGTGTGTGTGTGTGTGTGGCCTGCAAGCTAGGCCACTAGCTAGCGACCTGTTCGTGTGTTTCATGTATTCGCCCGATGTGTGTCTCACTGTGACCTTAAATAGGATTAAGCATTAATAAAACTAGATGGATTAAAGGATGGATTATTTGAAATGACTTTTTATTTTCTATTAGCTCAATATACATTAAAAAGACATTAAAAAGCTTTCATACTGTAGTGGTATTATTACGCCCTGATATTGCAAAGCAGCACTTGTTACAAATGATTCCCGGTCAACAAACATGATATGATTGCACTGAGAAGAATTGATATTTCTTGTAAAACATCATTTTGTTTGTAAGATAATGTATTCAGCAAATGTAACTTATCCCTAAATACTGAATCCACCTTTTCCCAGAACTGTTTTACAGTGGATTTAACATGATGAAAAAAAAAGACCAATAAAAAAACTATTTTACACATTTAATGTAAACTACAATCTGTACAATGTGTTGTTTTAAATGCTGTAGACATGAAAAATAAAATAAAGCAAGGTGTATAATCATGTCCCCACTTTTGGTAGCTTTGACCCGGTGGTTAGAGAACTGGGCTTGAGGTCGGAAGGTTGCCAGTTCGATTACGAGAGTCTGACTGATGTACGCTTGAGCACGGAACCAAAACCCTAACTGTTCCCCAGGCGCCGTAGCTAAAGCTGTACTCAATGTCAGACATGTGTGCTCACTGTTGCCCCCTAGTGTGTGTTCACTACTGTGTGAAAATGTGTGTGTTTCACTGCACAGATTGGGTCAAATTTGACAGAATAGTGTATAAAAAATATTCTAAATAATACTAAAAGTATTCTAAATTCTAAAGCTTCAGTTTAAGCCACAGTCACCCCTGCACAGTTGGTATACCATCCCCCACTGACATTTGTACAGTTGTCGTATTAAGTAGTAGTATTAGCTTTGTGTACTGGAATTGCTTTATTATTATTATTATTATTATTATTATTATTATTATATTAACTAATCTAGTAATTCACAAGGGGCGTTGCTATCTAGCTTCCTCCCTGTACATAAGCCAATCGTTGTTCATGTGACTATGAAGCTCAGCCTGACGACAGAGATTCAAACCAATGAGTTATGTTGTGCTAGCATGTTGTGCCACTGAGCAACTTGTTTCTTTTGACCCTGATTTTCAGACATTGCGTGTTTTGACTATTCATGCTATGGCTTATCAGTTTATGAACACATGCTTTTTAAAATACCCAATCATGATATACTAATGTTAAGCATTTACCTGCTTATTATTGGGTGTTTCAGATCAGAATAGATCACAGGTTTTTTATTGCACATTACAAAATGTATTGTACACAAGTGAATGTGAGAAGGATATTTGTGTACCAATTTTATAAAATTAAAATACTGTATATAATGGCAGTCTGCCTCAACCGACTTCATTGTTAGCTGGCTAATATGACCTCCATAAACATTTAGTAAAAACCCCAAACGCCTACTTTTTGCATATTTAATCAGTTGTAGAGATTGTTCATTCCTGACTAGGCTCATTAGTAGTTAGCAGAAAATCCATGGGTACACAGGGCCAACATCTCTAACAGACACTTACTAAAGACCAGTTTTCAAAGCATTTCCTAGAAAAAGGGAAGAGGAAAAGAAAAGGGGAACCCTCAGTTGGCCGTACATAAGGAGAGCCCATACCCCGCCAACTGGGGTTCTGTGTGCATAATTTATAAAACCGAGAAGGACATACCATGATGAAGAACTTTTGCCTTGAGCGAATAAACTCTTACAAAGTACTCTATGTTCTCTCTGTTTGCCAAAATTGCAACATATAAGTATTCTTAGCATGACTCCCAGGTGGTGCAATGGGATATTCAGGACTCAATGGTTTGAAAATCAGCTTTTTCACCAGTGAGCTAGGTGTATTCTCAGTGCCTGCAGGGTAGAGGACTTGTCTATGTGACTGGGGTCACAGAGTGTAAGGACCCTTATTTGCAAACCGAGAGGTGCCTGTTCAGACTGCATCTGCTAATGTCTATTCACAAGCTGGAGGAGGAACGAGCAGGAATATACAGTACAAACATTGAATGCAATCAGGGATCTCCCAGTAGCAAGAGACAAATCGACAATGCTAAATACGGATGTCTTGTTAACATGGGTCACCTGCCAAACTCATACAGCAGTCATTGTTACTTCCCAAGGTATATCTAATAATTGTTTTATTATTCATTTAAACAACTCTATGAAACAATGCTTTACAAAAATGCTTTTCATTCACCCACATACTCTTAAATATCATACACAGATCTTAATAAAAGAATACATTCCATGATCCTTTTATTACTAGTCATCAATGTTAGTTCAAATAAATATCACAACAATTAAATTTAAAAACCATTTCATTTTTCAATTCTAATGTTTGTAATGTTTAGCAAAAGTCAATGTGATGACAATGTTGGAAACTATTTAATTCCACTTTGGATATATTTATTGTCTCTTTCACATAATGTGTGCCATTAATATTTGTCCTGAAGAATCTGGATCACTGGTCCACAATAATCGAATAAAGCCAGAGCAAGTTTTTATACATGACTTACCATCTCATCAAGTCCATGATGGTGCCGTGTACTTAAAGATTCCTCCTGGTTTAGACATGAAAATTCTTTAAATCCACTTTCTTCTGTTGGCTGTCTTACAGATATCTCCTCCTGAAGAGAAAACTTGGAGGACTGAAAAGCCAAAGGAGGAATCGTATTGACCAGGATGACCTGCAGTGGCCTACTTGGCTCACGATATTGGCAGCGCATGTAGCGGGCAAAAGCTGTTCGATATTTTTTGTTAAACAGTGTATAGACGAGTGGGTTAACAGCAGATGATAAGTACCCCACCCAAACAAACACCTTAAGCAATCTAGCCATGAGTGTTGGGTTGCAAGCTGTGGAGCTGCAAATCACCTCCAAAACGTTGGTAATGAAGAAGGGACACCACATAACAACGAACAAGAAAAAGACCACTCCAAGGACTTTAGATGCTTTTTGCTCATTGCTGAGGGACTGTGCAGAGTGGCGGATAAAGGTTCGGGATGTTGAAATAATAGCTTCAGGAGAAAATGAGTTCCGTGAGAATAGGCGTTCTGAGGAAAGCGAACCTCGAGGAATTAACAGGGGAAGCCACTTGTTGCATCTTACAAACTGGTCCAGACATGGCGTGGCCTGACTCTGCAGGGCACTGATGGTCAGAAAGTATGTAACCACCATAATGACTAGTGGAATAAAAAATGCCACAAAGGAGCCAATCAGGACAAAGCTGTTGTCTGTCAAGTGGCAGCTGCAGTCTTTAAAAACTTTGGTGTCATCATAAAGGCCAATGACCGGCACAGGCATGGAAATTCCTATAGAAACAAAAGGATGTGTGTAAATCTAAATATTCATAAATGAAATAATTTGAGTTTTATATTTAGAAATACTCATTTAACCTCCTGAGACCCAGACTTTTCCCTGATGAGCGTTTTTTATTTCGTCTAGCTATTTGTAATTAGTAGGACCTAACAAGCATAAAAATTATATTTTATTCATGTACAATGTCCTCGTATGGAGACAGTAGGTCTAAAATAAAGATACAATTGGCTAACAAAGAACAAAACTGTTTGAAACTGTAAACATTAGAATACATAAACAAAAGTGATCATGTTATTGTACATAAATAAGTCACTTTTGAAAATAATTTAATCAATTGAGTGTTATGTTGTCATATGACCACTAGGTGGTACATGCAGTGTCTCCATATGAGGCCAAAGAATAAACAGTTTTAAAAAATTAGGTAGAATGGTGCAGAGAACCAGAAATGTAATGTCCTCATATGAGGACGCAGGGTCTTTAGAGGTTAAGTACCATTACAGTAGATTGAAAGAACAGTCAGACACTTTAGGTGCATCCTAAACCGCGCACTTGCACATTTCAAGCATTATGTCAGTCTCTCTGATAAACACTGAAAATCTCAGTGCACTGAAAGTACCTTTCAACGGGTTCAAATGGCTAAAATGCAACAATCTTGACAAATTGAAAAGCAGAGAAGGCAACTGTTTTGTATAAATGTAATTAAATGTAGCTTTAATTAAATTATTCAGGAGTAGGGGTAAACTAGTGGTAAACTAAACCTGAGTACATTTATTTTTGAACATCTTTTCATGCAAATTCTTGTACATACAAATTGATCGTTCTTACCTACAGAAATAGTCCATACAGCGACGATTTTGACTCGTGCTCTTGCCCGGGAGTTGGTTTGGCTGTGATGAATTGGATTGCGAATAGCAATGTAGCGGTCCAGAGAGATAGCACATAAATGCATGATGGAGGCCGTGGAGAAGAGCACATCAAAAAAAATCCAGAATGGACACAGCTTTAATGGAAAGGGCCAAGTGTAATCTGAACAAGATAAAGACAAAGCAAATCAATTACACTAAAACACAACTTGTATAATTAAAACCATCTATATTTATTATAAATATATTTTTTATAATTTATCATATTTTTAAATGTATTATTTAACACAAGTTAAAAAAAATAACAGTTTAAAGTTTATAAATGAGAAAATTAGTGAGGAGTCAGTGAATAAGAGAGGGCTTTGGTGTATATAGCTGTAACGTACATTATATTGTTGCATGATGAGCACGTGATATCCTGAATTACCAGCACCTTTAAAACACGTCAGTTTCGTTAGTTTCATTTGAAAACAAAAAGGCTTAGGGAACTTTATCTGTAATATAGCAGGTTATTGGCAGGTTTTGACACACACAGAGGAATTATTATATAAAATATTTCAAGTTGTCATTATACTTATACAGATGTACAGTACAATGAAATGTTTCTCTTCACATATCCCAACTTGTCTGGAAGTTGGGGTCAGAGTGCAGGGTCAGCCAAGGTACTCAAGGTCTTGCTCAAGGACCCAGCAGTGTAGCGGAGTGTATTTGGATGGATTTGAACCCCCAACCTTTGGGGTCACAGCCCAACGCTCTACCCACTAGGCTACACTGTCATTAAATTTTAAACCCAGCCAGAATGCATACGACATAAAGATCCAGAGTAAATCAAAGTAGAAGTGGGAGCACAATATTCTTATTTCATATCTCTGTCTTACAAAGACAAGTATCAGCCCACGCTGCACTGAATAACATAGAACACATTTATATGCTTCTTTCTCACAATATAAAGGGAAATGAAAAATAAACATGGATGTGTTAATACAACATTATTAAATTGTTTGCACCATTTAAACAGCCATAAAAAGTGCGTGTATCAAATGAATTTTATATGAACTGTTCCCTTCAGGACCTGAGACTGTTAAGATTAGTTTACACTATTCGAAAGCCTAGCATGGGCAATTCAGTCACTTGTCTAGAATAATAATTGGATTTAGACTAAAGTTATTGGCTGCAGTTTATCAAACTTTAAGGAACAGATTATATAACAGAATAAGGTTTTTAATTGATATTATACATATACATATACAGGCACAATTTTAATATCTCAGCATGTTTGGAGGTACCGGGTTTGCCTAATTACAGCACCCCTGGAGTAGTAAAGGTTTTGAGTCTTAATCAAAGACCCAGCAGTGGTTGCATGGCAGAGCTGGAATTCAAACTCTCAACCTTCTGATTGATAGCCCTAAGCTCTACCCTCTAGGTACCACTGTCCCTTAAAAATACAGTATCTCTAGTGTTAAATTTGTAAAGTTAGTGTGCTACTGCTGCACCACCAAAGCACCCTTTTATACTATTTTATATTAATGAGGGTTTTTCCCTTTATTAACATATCCATGTGTTCCAGATTTTTCATACAGCAATTATAATGGACAATGTATACATTAATGTACTAATTAAGTACATTCCAAATCATGTATTTTGCTATGCGCCAAACAATTAATATTCTTTTATATCAATTTGAAGCCTCTCATGTCCTTCTCACAGTGAAGCATGGGTCTCGTCAACCAGCACATGCAGCGCTGGCATTTTGCACAAAATTCTGTTCACACACACACACACACACACACACACACACACACACACACACACACACACACACACACACACACACACA
>JAOUQU010344541.1:0-12584 GCA_028566735.1 Ammoglanis amapaensis
TTTTTTTTCTTCCTGCGACTAATCGACCAATGGAATTTGGCCGACTAGTAATTTTTTCGGTCGACCAACGAATAATCAATTAATTGCGGTCAGCCCTAATTCAGACACAGATATAATGCTTTTTATTCTATCTTTAGTGTAAATGTAATTCGCTTTGGATGCTGGAGAAACCCAAGGTATAGCACTGACATAAAAAATGTCACTACCAGTATTCAAAAAATAAACAAAATCAGAGAAGTGAAAGGATAAATCTTTTACAGCTCGCTTGAGAGTGCTCTAGACGTTTGGTTTGGTTTATTTGTGGTGTGTATTATTTATTATGCCTGATCTTCATTTGAACAGCTTTTTTCTACAGATGCATGATCTGTATGATTAATGAAAATACTTTGATAAAGTGCCCTGTGTTAGTCAAATATCTGTTTCTTAAAGCCAAGCATAACACTGAAATGCATTTCAAATTTTGTTGAAAGAGCAAAGCGGGGAATGAGATCAATGCAAGTGCCTCAGACATTTCTTTCCTGAATAGTGCATTAGTACTACCACACCACATTGAGTTCTGTCACGGCCGTCTTCTTATTATAGTAGGCGAACACACACATACGAGCACAACAGACTACAAACCCATCTCTGATATCAATGTCTGCTATTATCAGGTGAAAAGCATCCAGGATGCCATCGGAGACAAGAAGAAACGCTTTAATTTTATGGGTGAGGAGGTAAACCTGGTGCTGTCTGTGGGTATCTTCATCACCATGAACCCTGGATATGCAGGCAGGACTGAGCTGCCTGAGAATCTCAAAGCTTTGTTTCGGCAAGTACAGAAAATAAGATTGGATAACATTTGTCAATCATTCCACTTTTCTGATCTTTTATTAGTTCAAATGTTAATTGATGTTAGATCTTTAAAAAAGAACACATTTTTACATTATTTTGATATTCAATGTTACATTAAATTAAATTGACTTTAAAATAATAAGACATAAAAACTTAGCATTAGATCTATCCATTCATCCATCCATCCATCTATTCATCAAAAATTCCACATTGTTCAAATTTAATGTTTCAAAACACAATAAAATAATGCCAACTAAAAAACAAAAACACTTTAAGGTATGTGATCGAATATAAAAAAAATAGTGTTCATAAAAGATTTTGTGGCAAGCACTGTTGCTTCACAACAAGTGCTTTGATTTTTGATTTTTGATATGGAGATCTGCAGCATGTATGCTTGTACCCTCCAACAAACTGGCAACCTGTTCAGGTGTTTAGTGTATTTTATCACAGTGTATCTCATCGTGAGTCTAAAGAGGATTAAGCATGTGAGGCAATGTGAGGAAATCCACAGATATGGCAGAGGAAACCCACACTGTCACGTGGAGAAATGGTAAAACTAGACAAGGGATGGATGGAAATTATCCTGTGTGTCTCTCTGTCTGTTTGTCTGTCTGTCTGTACCTTGCAACAGACTTGTGATCTGTTCCGGTATTTTGTTGTATTTGTTCAGTGTGTGTCTGACAGATTGAAATTAGAAATGACAACAGGTAAATGACATTGAAATAACAGAAACAACATTGAAATAACAAAATATTTAAATGATATTATAAAAAAAATAAACATGACTTTTTGAAGAAAAAACAACAACATATGATATATATAAAAACACAACTTTCGTGCAGGCCCTGTGCTATGGTCGTACCGGACTTCGAGCTCATCTGTGAGATCATGCTGGTAGCTGAGGGATTCATTGAGGCCAGACTGCTAGCTAGGAAGTTTATTACTCTCTATCAGCTATGCAAGGAACTTCTGTCCAAACAGGTAAAGCACCAGAAGAAACGTTTCTTATTATTAGTTAATAAGTTTAAGCTTCTCTAGTCTCTGACCCACCCTCACAATTCAGGACCACTATGACTGGGGACTGCGGGCCATCAAGTCTGTCCTGGTAGTGGCCGGGTCTCTAAAGAGAGGCGACCCAGAGCGGCCCGAGGACCAAGTACTAATGAGGGCGCTGAGAGACTTCAACGTGCCCAAGATCGTCACCGACGACATGCCAGTCTTCATGGGCCTCATCGGAGATCTTTTCCCCGCACTGGACGTCCCTCGCAAGAGAGACATGGACTTCGAGAATTTCGTCAAACAGTCCGTGTTGGATCTCAAACTGCAAGCTGAAGAGAATTTCGTGCTCAAGGTTTGTGAGCATCTCTACTCAGTTACAGTGTGTATTTAGTTTAGAATTCTGATTTATTTAAACAAGGTGATGTTTGTGTGTTTGTGGAGGTGTTGGTGGTGGTGTTGGGGGGGGGGGGGTGTAAAACTGTCTGAGATGTCCAAACCACTTTGAAAAGACTGACAGGGTCTGACATGAATGATCCTGATAAGCATGTTATCACTCTGTCGTGTCGCACCTTGAGGCTTTTTCCACCTCTGTGTGATCACTTGACTCACATTCATCACAACACAACCCCACATCCAGCTGTTTATATGCATGTTGTTATTTATGACTGCAGTGTATTACACACTTGCTAGAGGGGATGTGAGGGAGGGTCCAGAAATATTGTGTACATTTAAATCTATGTATCATATTACTGTGTCCACAGATGTATACTAAAATACCCTTTAATGCATGTCCTTTATATGTCCTTATTATGACAAAATATATGATACTAAATATGTTCACATTTTTTATATATGAAAAGAATAACAATCAACAAATACAATTTATGATGTACAAAAATATAAATATACTAACACATGTATATTAAAATTAAGATGTTAATTTAAATTAATTATATCCTTCATCCAGTTTGACCCATGCACAACTGAGGAGAACATGCAAACTCCACAAATAAAGCCCCGGATTGCCTTACCCGAGAATTAAACTCGGGCCTTTTTGCTGTGAGGTCACTCCTGCTACTAGTAGTATTACTAAATAGAAATTACTACATAGAACATCATACATGCTATACACTCTAATCTTTTTGCCCAGTTCAACCTTTTTGTCACAGTTGTTGCTGCTCCACTGATTGTTTGCAGGAATTGTTTTCAAGTTCAATAAATATTCCGTTTCTACAGGTGGTTCAGCTCGAGGAGCTCCTGGCAGTCCGACACTCCGTCTTTGTGGTCGGCAACGCTGGCACGGGCAAGTCCCAGGTCCTCAAGTCGCTAAATAAGACCTACCAGAACATGAAGCGCAGACCCATCTGGGCTGACCTCAATCCCAAAGCTGTCACCAACGACGAGCTGTTCGGCATCATCAACCCAGCAACAAGGGAGTGGAAAGATGGTAACAGTACCCCCATCTTCTTCCTCTTTTATTGACCATTGCTCTTGAGGAACGACAGTAAAACTAGGATTTCATTTCAGGCTTGTTTTCTAATATCATGCGTGAGTTGGCCAACATCAGCCATGTCGGGCCCAAGTGGATCGTCCTGGATGGTGACATCGATCCCATGTGGATCGAGTCACTGAACACTGTGATGGATGATAACAAGGTACAACACAAACCATTTAGGATTCATAATGATTCATTGTTTGATTCAGGAGCTCGATCAGTTTGGGGTTTTTGTAGGTAAATCATCGCTGTTTGATAAAAATACACATTACTCCAATAAATGATGCTAACCAATGATAAAGTGCATTATTTAGAAACAAGACAGTACATTTACCACTGCACATGATTCATCTCAGGAGAAACAGTAGGTGCATCCCAAATCACACTCTTACGTAAGTGTACTGTTATGTAATGCGTAATGCACACTGAGCACTTCTTGGTGCACACTTTCACAGCAGAGTTCTGTCTCAAATGGAACACTACACTTCGGGGCAGGAACAGATGTGACATGTTTTGTTTGCATTGATATGTAAACAGAAATCTGTTTGTACACAATGTTGAAACAATTGATTGACTTAGTCTCTGCTCCAGCATTTATTAGTAAATGTAAGATTGTGTCGGTGGATCTTTGCAGGTTCTGACACTAGCCAGTAATGAGAGGATTCCGCTGAACCCCACGATGAGGCTAGTGTTTGAGATTAGCCACCTACGCACTGCTACCCCTGCTACCGTTTCTAGAGCTGGTACAAGCACTCGCTATATTACTCTGATTTACTAAAGCTCATTTAAAAACATATTTAAATGTACAAAAGCAGTTTTAACCATGTCATTCGTCAATAAAGATTTTTTTATGAATTGTTATGTCGTATCCACTCATTTTTCTCTCCTTCCTGTTCTATATAATAGCCATTGTTAGGGTATTTCAATAATGTTTGTATTATATTTCATTGTATTTATTTTAATGTTGTAATTGTAATTTAATTTTATGTATACAAGTATGTTTGATTGTGTGTTTTTCTGCCATTTGTCTTCATCTATCCCCACCCAGGCATTTTATACATCAACCCAGCTGATTTAGGATGGAACCCACCAGTATCGAGTTGGATCGACAAGAGAGAAATACAGTCTGAAAAAGCGAATCTGACCATTCTGTTTGATAAATACTTTCCGCCTTGTCTGGACACTCTTAAGTCCAGGTAAACATTGTTGTACACTTTGTTCAACTTATTGTACACTTGTCTGTAAAGAAAACAAGGACATATTTGAGAGTGAAGCCGTTTTTAAAAGGCTGGAAAGACGTCATATAAAGATTTTATTTAAAAAAATACAATAATCAAAGAAAAAAAGAATTCTACCAAAGTGAAATAATTTTCTGTGGTGACACAGTGGCTTAGTGGTTACGAATGTCACCTGATAGCAAGTCCCAGGTTTGATACCTTGGTAAAACTAGGCCCAGGGCTGTGGAGTTTGAATGCCACTGTGCGTAGGTTTCCTATGGGTACTCTGGTTTCCTCCAACAGGCCAAAAGACATGGAGTCTGGTTAATTAGTACTGATATTGTTTTGTGGGGGGTACTCTGTAACAGATTGGTGACTTATTCAGGTGTTTAGTGTATTTGCCGAGTATGTGTCCCACCATGACCCTAAATAGGGTTAGTTAATGGCAAAACTAGAGGCTGGATAGAGAATGTATTTTCTCCTGGTAAAAAAAGAAAGAAATCGAACCAAATAAGAAGAAAATGTTTAATTTCTTTATCTTAAGCTCAACCTTTTTTAATTAGCCAGATTACTAATGCCATAATAACATCATGGAAATAAATTCATACAGTCATGAACTTCAATAAAAAGCTATTTTGAACAGTTGATCTTGTTATACAAGCAAAACAAAAGACCAAAATCAGTAGTTTGTAAATGTTTTGTTAAGTCTCCTGTTCAACATGAAATAAATAATACAGAAAATTACAGAAACAATTTAAAAATAAAGTTTTTTTATTAAAAATAAAATCTATTATGATTTTTCCTGACCCCCCCCCCCCCACACACACACACACAAAATGATTTTAAAGATGCTTTTATAGTTGCTTCCTTTTTTTTTTAGACTATTTTCGATATTTTGCACATGACCTCTGTCACTAATGCACACATGCCACAATAGAAATAAATCCCCACAGTAATGATCTTCAGTTATTTTTAAAAAGCAGATCGAGTTATATCAGCAAAGGAAAAAACTTAAACCAAAATCACATCTGTAGTATACAGACCTTTATTCAGAAGGTTGGTGGTTCAAACCCCACCACAGCAAAGTTGATTGAAGTATGATAATGGCTACAAAAATCTTCACTGATACAGCTGTGTGTTGTTTTTTCTAGATTCAAAAAGATCATCCCCATCCCAGAGCAGAGTATGGTCCAGATGTTGTGCTATCTCTTGGAATGTCTGCTGACCCCAGAAAACACCCCTCCAGACTGCTCAAAAGAGCTTTATGAGCTGTATTTTGTATTCGCCACCATCTGGGCTTTCGGAGGAGCTCTTTTCCAAGATCAGGTACTTCAACATCTGGACAATAATTTTACGCTCACATTGGTAAAAGTCACAAAACATGACGTTTTATTTGTTTGTTTGTTTTATTGTGCTGTCAGTTAAACTTTGGTGAGTATTATGTGTGCAGTAATAGTTCATTAAGCATTTCTTGATTAGGTCATTTAATATCTGTGAACATGTCTATGTAGCTGGTTGATTACAGGGTGGAATTCAGTAAATGGTGGGTCAACGAATTCAAAACTATCAAGTTTCCCTCTCAAGGCACCGTATTCGACTACTACATTGACACAGAGACCAAAAAGTTTGAGCCCTGGTCAAAAATGATTCCCAAGTTCCAGATGGACCCAGACATTCCTCTTCAGGTTGGTTGATTCTATGCTTTTTATTTTTTGGGGTGGTTTGCTGTTCTGGGATTGACTATTATAGTACAAGACTTATTGCTGGAGTTAATGACACTAGAGAAGTAGTAAAAAGTTTAGAAACATCTGCAGTTCAAGAAGATTTACCGATTTTAATTTTCTTCCTCTCTGTTTTCAAATGTAATCTTGTCCAGACCCACTGCAGAACTATAACTCAGCAACCGTTTATTCAGACCATGCAGATTTTAGCTTCAAATGTTCATTCTGTTTCCAGACAGAAACATTCACACTACTAGTATTACTACTAATATTACATATTATAATTTTAAATAATACAAATGATTTGTTTTATTCTGTTACATTGAAATTACACATGTTTTATTGTTATTTATTTCATATTATTTTATTTGCATTTATCTTTATCCCAATATTTTGTTGTATAATTACTATGATATAACGTGTGTGGTAATAATTCTATAATAAAACTACTAGTAATATTTCAGCTATTTATTTTCCATATTATCCAATGATTCTTTCTCCATAATTTACTTTTTTATTTTTTAAATGATCACTAAGTGGATTAATACAGTCTTGTGTATGGAGCACAACACACCAACTCTTCCACTTCTGTATTGGCATCTCAGGCTACTTAATACTAAATTTGGTCCCACCTATTGGTTTAGTTTGTTTTCCTCACCCAGCCATTCATTTCTGCTAATGGCATTACCAACTGTTAGCATCCGGTCATATAAACACTTATGTCCAGACTGAGATTGAGTGTCATCAGTAATATTTATACAGTGGAACCTCGGTTAACGAACGCCTCCGATAGCAACCAATTCGCGTATTGACCAACCATTTAGCTAAAAATTTGCTCCGGATAACAATCAAAATTTCAGATAGTGAACGTCACTACATAAGCTACGTCATCACCACGTGACCCGTATCTCAGACCGAGCGTCATTAATGCTTAATAGAGTTACAATCGGTTATCTTTATCTTTACATAATCTAATTATAATCTAATAATTCAGTGATTTTTGTGCTTTATTTTAATAATATTGCCCTCGATCATTGTTCTAAAGAAGATTCAGAACAATAGTAGCCTTTCAGAATGGATTGTTGTCATTAACCGGGGTTCCAATGTATTATTGTATAATTATATATTATAATTTTACTGTTTAGCACAAATATATATGGATATAAAAATAACCTTGAAGCTTTTCTGATTTTCATTCCTGTAGTAAGCGCTGTGAGAAAACAAAGCTTTATTGAAAGATGGCTAAAATTATTTCTGTAGGCGTGTCTGGTTCATACCAGCGAGACCATTCGTGTGAGCTTCTTCATGGATCGTCTGCTGGAACTGCGGCGCCCCGTCATGCTCGTGGGAAACGCTGGCAACGGCAAATCTGTCCTGGTGGGAGGCAAACTGGCCTCACTGGATTCTGAGAAATATGTCATTAAAAATGTTCCGTTTAACTATTATACCTCTTCAGCCATGCTGCAAGGTAAGTGGGTATTTTAACTGCATTCAGTTTATAAATAACACATTTGTTTAACTGCATTCAATTTATGAATAATATTTTCCTTTAATTTATTTGTAATATTAAGATAAAAACTAAATAAATAATCACATAAATAAATACATACAAAAATATAGTGATAGTAGTGAAAATATATATTCATGTTAATAATTGAAAAAAATTATTTCATTTTTATTTCATCAAATAAAAGATTGATACATTATAAATAAATACATTGCCCTCTGTAATTATTGGCACCACTGGTTAAGAAGTGTTTTGGCTTCAAGTAAGATCTTTAAAAAAAATCATAATAATTTAGCTCAACAAAGAGAAAAGTCTTTAATTCAATCGCCTTTTTTGTTGGGAACAAAAAATCACACACAATAAGAAATAAATCTTCTGAATGTGCCATAATTATTAGCACTTCTGGTGTAAGTACTTTGTACAACATCATTTTGCCCACAGGACGAAATGTAATGTTCTCCTATAACTCGTCACAAGATGGAAGAATACAGAATGAGGGTTCTTTAACCATTCTTATTTGCACAATCTTTTGAGTCATGGGTCTTTTCTTATGCACTCTCCACTTCAGCTCACTCTAGTTTTCTACTGGCTTGGGGTCTAGGGACTGAGATGACCATGAGATTTTGTGCTTTGTGACCTATATTTGAGTAGATTTGTCCACATGTTTAGAGTCATTACCTTACTAAAAGACCCAGTGATGGCCCAGAGACCACCAGATTCAATTCTCTTACCGTGAGATTTGAAGAACGTTTTTCTTCTCTTACCATCCTTGTCACTGAGCGTGGTGGCAGATATACTTGCGTCCTTTTACATTTACATTTAAACATACATTTATTTCCAGAAAATTGTTAAGGGTGCCAATAAATGTGGAACATGTTATTTGTTTTTTAGTCAAGACTTTTTAATTAATTATGGAGGGCACTGTACGTATAAAATATATAACATAAAAATGAATAATGTGAACCCAAATGTATATAAATCTTTAATATGAATCCAGAAAATCTAATAAAAATACATTAAAATGATTTCTTAGGTTATTAGACACACATGCGTATATGTTAAATACCCCCAATAATTTCTAACACTGCTATTAAAGAAGATCAACTTTATAATTAGATTTAAACTGAATAGACAGTATATTGGGCACTGGGATAGATTTTGTACTTGTACCCATCATTCCTGCTCCTAGGCGACTAGACCCTATCACATTTAAGGTGACACTGTAGAGGGTGAGGAGTTGGTGGTCTTTTGTAAAATGGAAACAGAACATTTAGCATTGGGTTATCACGTTCTGTAGTCCTGAACAGGTTCTGCATACATCTGCTGATCTTTTTGTTCTTGTTTTCATCTGCTTCTCTGTTAGCACTGCAGTCTGTTCTGTATATGTGTGACCTCACGCATCTTGTGTTTGGATTAATTAGCAACCGAGTTTTTTTCAGCGTCATGCATCACTTGTGTTCGTTTTCTGAGCTCATTTAAA
This sequence comes from Ammoglanis amapaensis, assembly GCA_028566735.1. NCBI lineage: Eukaryota > Metazoa > Chordata > Actinopteri > Siluriformes > Trichomycteridae > Ammoglanis > Ammoglanis amapaensis. The sequence goes on from JAOUQU010344541.1 coordinate 9,254, forward strand.
GATTGTTCTAGCAGAACACTTTTTTCTTTTCAGACTTCAGCATATGTTGTGCGCTCAGCATTTACAAACTTCTTATGATTTTTTTTTGTCTCTGTAGCTGTTTTAGAGAAACCTTTAGAGAAGAAAGCCGGAAGGAACTTCGGCCCTCCAGGAAGCAAGAGGCTTATCTACTTCATCGATGACATGAACATGCCGGAGGTGGACGCCTACGGGACAGTGCAGCCCCACACACTAATCCGCCAGCACATGGATTATAACCACTGGTATTTTTCTATCATGGCATGTTACCACTACTAATATCCTGGTTCCAATTTCAACTGTGTTATGCATAAACTCAGATGTGGCTATAAATTGGCACTCCTCCCAGGGTTCATATACAGTATACACAATAAACTCCCACAAAATCACAGTTCAAAATATTTATTATTCTATTTTTCTTTTAACTAAACTACCAATAGTTATTTATTTATGTTAAGTTGACTTTGAAATGAACTCAGGTTCAAGTGGTTGTTGGGGGATCGTAACTATACACCCTATGCCATAATTCTGAGCACTGTTAGGTGTAGTAAAACTACATGTAGAAACTACATTTCTTCTTTACGGATTTTGGTAGTATGTGGGATATATATTAGTCAGCAATTGATGAGAACATGGGCAATAAGGATTTGAGATGACCAGATAGGAATATCTGCAAAACTGCAGCTCTCTGGTGTTCCCAGTCTGCATTGTTCAGTATCTGTCAAATGTGGTCAGAGGAACTGTGGGTAACAGATGACAGGGTCATGGGTGGCGAATAACTGTTAAACAGGGGTCGAAAAAACAAATCAAAATCCATCATTGGCAAGAAAATGTCTTCTTCAGTTAGCGTAGATGCTGATGTCAGTTAGCATGTAGTGAGCTGCCTGACACAATCAGACTTTTTTCTGCCTCAGACTGGTAATGTGTGTGCTTTTCAATCAAAAATTATATCTAATTAAATTAATGTTTTTTAAGAAGCGGTGGTTTATTGGTGACTTTGCACAGTCAGAGGATTGTTGGAAACCTGAACTGCATTCGATTAAATCCAAACGAAACAGCTGAGGTCAGGAAATTGCATGGAAATGCAGCTAATGTATTATTTTATGATTTTTTTCTTCTCTAAGGTATGACCGGAGTAAGCTGCAGTTGAAAGAGATTCACAATGTGCAGTACGTGTCCTGCATGAATCCCACTGCAGGAAGTTTTACCATTAACCCTCGTCTGCAAGTAAGTACTGCAGCTCCGCCAGACTCCTACAGTATTAGGATAGCTGACCATGAGCTGTTCGGAATCTGGTGTTCCCACTGCAGTGTTCAGTATCTATCAAATATGGTCAGAGGAACAATGGGTAACAGATGACAAGGTCATGGGTGGCGAATAATTGTTAAACAGGGGTTGACTGTTAATTACCTCCAGTCCTAAATATGATGATGTCAAGGAAGCAGCGTATCAGTGGCAACAAGCTCAACCAAAACAATTTTGCTGAAGCTCTTAAAATGTTGCTATGACTGGCAAAAATCATTTTATATCAATAATTGTGACTGTATGTACTAGGGCAGTTGCTTGTTGCTTGGTGGTAAGTGAAGTGGGCATGTGATCGGAAGGTTGCCGGTTTATTTCAGAGGACTAATGTGCCCTTAAGCAAAGCGCTGATAATCTAAAGGCATCCACATACATCCTGTGAAACTAAATTCACGTACTTGGGTTGTGGTTATACTTTCAGCGATGTCATTTTGACTGCCATGTGTGCTCCACAGCTGCAAGTGATGTGACATTAATAATAACATTTTTGCTCATAAAATTCCGTTTGGCTCACTAGCGTCCATTTACTTTGTAGCGCCACTTCTCAGTGTTTGCCCTGTCGTTCCCTGGAGACGACGCCCTGAACACCATCTACTGCAGCATCCTGAGTCAGCACCTGAGCGGTGAGGGATTCCACCCATCACTCCAGAAGAGCTGCTCCCAGCTTATCCAGTTGGCATTGGCCTTCCACCAGCGTGTCAGCGCCACCTTCCTGCCGACTGCCATCAAGTTCCACTACATCTTCAACCTGCGTGACCTCTCCAACATATTCCAGGTAATCACATGCACAGCAATGCTTATATATTTAAATCCTGAACTGCTTTTTAACTGGAAGTATGATGACCGTATTACATCTCAGGTAGATTTCCAGCTTTGGTATAACCAGGTTTAAGACAAAAAAGAGCATAAGCATAAGTAATTTTATTTAATTATCTGAGATTGTCTGATCATATCTAACGGTTATTATGCTTTATTGTATTTAAACTAATATAAGAATTTCGACTTAAATATGTCTAAGCTGTTCAACTTCATTTTTGCTCAAAGGTTTTAAAATGTATAATCATCTCTGCCTTATTTTAAACCTGGATAATATGACAGGGTCCTTGTTTCTAGTAGTGACGTCTAAAGAAGGATTAAGGATAGTCTGAGCCCCTGGGCAAAGAGATGAATTTATTCAGATATGTACTTATTAAATGAAAAGGTAGAAATTGTTATGGCTTTAATAATGAGTTTATTTTGTACAATGATTTTTTAAATATTTTTCCCAACGAATACACTAATTCAAGGCAGCACGGTGGCTTAGTGGTTAGCACTGTCACAACAAGAAGTCTTGGGTTTGACTGGGTTTGATTTCAGGTAAGGAGATTCCGGGCTTTCTGTGGTGTGGAGCTTGCATGTTGTCTGTATTGGTTTCCTTTGGGCATTACAGATTCCTTCCACAGTCAAAAGACATGCAGTTTAGTTAATTGGAGATATTAAGGTTGTTGTTGTGTGTGTTTACGATAAGACTGGGTCATGTGACACCATCTACTTATTTACTTATCTTATTTTCTTATTAATTACTTATTATTTATTTTATTATTTATCTCTTTAGGGTATTCTCTTCTGTAAAAGTGAGTGCTTGAAGACCCCTCAAGACTTAGTTAAGATTTATTTGCACGAATCCAAAAGAGTTTATCGAGACAAGATGGTGGAAGACATGGACTTTGTCACCTTTGACAAGCTGCAGGCAGAAACGGTGGGGAAGTTTTACGAGGTGAGGCTTTGCCAGGTTCGGCATCAGTTTGCTTGAGCAGTCAGCGGGCCTTAAAGACCATTTCCTGGTCTAGTGGGAAATAATATTTCTCTTACCATTGTTTTATGTATATTTGTCAAATTGGCGTTTTTTTTTTACCCACGTACTCTCTTATTTGTAATGCTGTTATTGTTATGGAACTTACTAGGGCTGTCCGCAAATAATCGATTATTCGTTGGTCGACCGAAAAAATTACTAGTCGGCCAAATTCCATTG
>JAOUQU010344650.1:0-12582 GCA_028566735.1 Ammoglanis amapaensis
CCCCCCCCCCCCCCCCCCCCCCCCCCCGCCCCTGCCCAAAAGGATGCAGCACTAAGAATTCGAGTAATATGTGAGACGTCATGCTGAGAACTGAACGCAGTAGCATCACCGTCACCTTCCTCAGTACAGACAAAAAACCTGCACATCTTAGTTTCTTTTTTTTTTTTAAATCCGTGTCTGTCCAGCATTTAAGATCGTGTCATGGTGGATGCATGAATCTTATCCCATTAAAGTGCCTATCGTCTGCTACTAATGTAAGAAAAGTGTCCGCTACATTTAAAAAAAAAGCCGAGCGATCTCGCGACGGGAATCCGACAGGCGCCGAAACGTAACGCATGTGGATAACAAGACGTAACGAAATCAAAGTGCATATTGGAAGAGGCTCGTGGGGTGATGAGGATGACCCGAGATCCATGGAAGGATATCAGGGATGTGGGAGGATGGAGGTATAAAGGAAGGAGACGTTCGGGTGGGACGTGCACACGTGAAGGGAGGAAATGGAAGGTTCCGGGTTCTAGTTTACTTCACAGTTAGAGCTTCTTTTTGCATATATCTGATAAGCAGTGGGCTTTCAGAATAGTTCTCTGTGGAAAAGATGAGAAAGAATCAATCACGAAGTGATCACAAGCGTCCCGAGTGCTTAATGAAACAGAACAGCATGATTACAGAGTTTAAACATGCCCCCCCCCAAAAAAAAAGAAAAAAAAAAGAAAAAAAAAAGAGAGAAATAAATCCAATCAAAATCCCACCGGTGTAACAGTTATAAAGGTCTCTGTCACCTGACATGCATAAGTGAACCCTGCTCCCCTCTGGAATAATCATCCTCATAACAGCAGATTCATAACATGCATCAAATGATAAATCATGTATGTGCATATGAATCCCCGCATCCATATGTACACACCCATATGAATTACACACATACATCAAAGTGATCACAAAATCTCTTATCAAAAACATTAACACATTCCTTATTGCTCGACAAAACCACGAACGAAATGAACAACATGCATTCTCAGAATACAGTCAGAGAATTTACACAGTGTTAAAGACCCGAGGAAAAAGAAACACACACACACACACACACACACACACGTGGGAACCAAGAAATGAAATGAGAAGCAGAAGTCTGGAGGTCTGTTGTGGATCTGATCTAATGACCTGCTGAAGCCACGGATTTAGAACGACAGCCAATGAGAATCTTTCATTTCTATCCTGAACACGATGGAACGAATAATTTACATTTTCATCACTTAACACGTCTTATTGGGTTCAGCAAACTTCTGACGTCTGATTTATGCTTCGTGATTTATTCAGATATTAAAGAATATTTGATTCGCTCACAGAAACGGTCATGGATGAAGGTTCTGGGTCACATGACCTGGTCTCCTACATCACCTGACCTACGTAAAGGACGAATTCAGGACTGTTGTTGGAGAACCATTCCAGTCGAGGTGTTTCCTCTCGTGAAGCTGACAAAGAGAACATACCAATGTGCAAGATTGCCAGGGTGTTGCTGTGTGCCTTGTGCCCATTATAATGCTGGAATCAGGTCCAGTCGCCACGAGGAGCTTTAAACCATAAAACTAGTTCTACTGAGTTCTATTGAGATCTACTGAGTTCTATTGAGATCTACTGAGTTCTATTGAGATCTACTGAGATCTACTGAGTTCTACTGAGTTCTATTGAGATCTACTGAGTTCTACTGAGTTCTATTGAGATCTACTGAGTTCTATTGAGATCTACTGAGTTCTATTGAGATCTACTGAGTTCTATTGAGATCTACTGAGTTCTACTGAGTTCTATTGAGATCTATCTCTGTGGTTCAGGTGAAGTATAAACCAGGCTTACAAACTATAAATACTTTTAAAGTCTTTCCTAAATTCTTCTAAATTCTCTTTTATTGTGTGACCAGATCATCTGGTGTCACTTCCGATCTTAAAGAAACGGGTCTATATGGTTTTAATGTCTAATATCTCTGGTCCAGTACGCGGTGCATTGTGGGTGCAGGGGGGGGGGGAAGAAATGAAGGGAGGGGTTCATGATAACACATGAAATGACAAGATTACACACATTGTTAAATTTACACGTTCAAAAGGAAGTGGAATCATTCGTGAATACAAAACTCAAATCTGGAGCTGTGTGTAAATAAAAGATGTAAAAGCTCCGAGTTTCAGGTTCTGTACAGATTCTGTGTTTTCATTACATTCAAATTCATAATCAAATAAAAACAGAAACTCAATAAGCTGCCGTTCCAGTGAAGATTTTGTTTGTGAGTCTCTGAGTCTCTCGCACTGATTTATTCTTCCCGTGTTTGTCTTCGGCTGTCAGTCCAGCATCCAGTCAACGGTCCCTCCTTTCTCTCTCTCTTTTTTTAATCGAGAGTCGAAAAGGGAAGATCGGCGTCCGACAGACCGAGCAGGACGGAAGGAAACGGAGGAAGAAGAGGAGAAAGAAAACAAACAATAGAAATAAAGAAATCAAAAAGAAATGGAAACTTACTGCATTCAACCAATGAGAATCACAGTAACGACGAGATGGGCGGGGCTTGATAAGGGAGGGAGGGACGAGGGTGATGATCATGTGCGATGATGATGATGAGGAAGCTCCTGGGATGTTGCTGGGGTGTTCCTCTGCGCCCCCGGCCCGACTCGTCTTGATATGTCGTATATGATCAAGTAATGTAGGAGATTGTACTGAGGAGTGCTGCTGCTGACACGCCCTTCATGCACAAGGGTGTGTGTATGGGGGGGGGGGGTCCTGAAGCAGTGCAGAAGGGCCCGGGTCCTGGATCATTTCAGCTCCTCCGGGTTTAGGGGCCTCCACTCGCACCGTGGTTACAAAGCTGAATAATAAACGAGCTAAATATCAGTTACATGGTTCTACCTGACGTCATGCCCACATCCCACCCGCGGTGATCACAGCGCCCCAAAGCCTCGTATAAAAATATATTTACATTTACATTTATGTACTTATTTACTTTGTTGAAATATTTGGTGGAGACGCTCAGTTTCTCACTCCCTGGAACCCCGTGTGTTCACTAAAGGAACTCGCGTTGTTTTATTCTCTTCTCACAAGGACAATTTTAAACGCACACGCGCATTAAAAAGCATCTTAAAAGCATCCAAAAGCTTCTTTTTATTAATTAATTATTTAATCATTTACTCCCCCCCTTTAAACCTTGACTAACAGTTACTACGGTGACCAAGTTTAGGCTCATTAGACGTCGATTCTACCTGCAAAAACGAGGATGTGGGAGGCAAAAAAGTCCGACAGGTGCAGGAGAGAAACCATCATCGTTCCTTATTGAAACATCCATGATGACATGTGGAACACACGACCTGTATCAGGACCTGATATCCTGACGGACATTTCACCAGCCCACATCCACATTTGTACAGACCAAAGCACTCAAACTCGGCCAGGACGAGTGTTGCTGTGATTCTGTAGACGCACGTCGTACCTGGAACATTAAAAAATGTCCTTGAGAAGCTAAAGAGTGTGAACACGCGTCCTTGTATTTCTAATGTTAAGAATGTTGTGACCTCACAGATAAGAATCTAAATAAATCTAATCTGTCTTCAGTGTTTTCTTAACCTGGTTATATTTCTACTCGATGGTTCTGATATTTAATCGCATGCACACTAAAATAACCGGACGTATTGTAAGCTAGCTGACGACGTCTCGCCGGCGGAAGCTTTGAGTTCATCCGTCCGGAGGGATTTTATTCTCTCAGACCCGCGAGCAGACGTGAGAAGCCGTTTCAGCTTCACTAAACGTTTACAAGCTAGAAGTGGCTTCAGTTTCTTATTCTATAGTTTCGATAAGGCATAACATTGCTAATTCAGACAGCGAGGATTCTTTGACGTTGCTGAAGCTCAGACTCCGATAAAGCTTTTTTTAAAACCCATGTGTGACCCCTGACCCCAAAATGGGCAGGAGGAGGTGGGGAGGGGGGTATGAGAGGGTTTCCAGTTTGGTGTGGGCGATCCGGTCCGGTCTTTGTCTCTCTCTCGGCCCCGGACGCTGTCGTGCTACAAGATGGACGGGATGGGCGAGCGGCAGCGTCGGAGAGGCCCGGGGGAATCGTACGGTTCATAGGGGGCGCTGTTGATGGGGGTGATGGGGGTCAGGCGCAGCGGGGCTCCCGACATCCCCGAGATGTTGTTCAGGCTTCGGGACTTCTCGTAGCCAGCAGCTGGAGCGGGGCGAGGCAAAGCAAGGCAGGGCGAGGAAGGGCATGGAGAGGCGGGGTGAGGCAGGGTGAAGGAGGGAGAGGCAGGGTGAGGTAAGGAGAGGCAGGGAGAGGTAGGGAGATGCAGGGTGAGGCGGGGAGAGGTAAGGAGAGGCAGGGTGAGGTAAGGAGAGGCAGGGTGAGGTAAGAAGAGGCAGGGTGAGGTAGGGAGAGGCAGGGTGAGGTAGGGAGAGGCAGGGTGAGGTAGGGAGAGGCAGGGTGAGGTAGGGAGAGGCAGGGTGAGGTGGGGTGAGGTAGGGAGAGGTAGGGAGAGGCAGATGATGGTGATTTGATATATAGAAATGATTCAGGGTTCCGTTATTGAAGGTGGATGAGAATGAAAAATTGAAAGGATTGAAAATATATTGCAGGAATAATAATGTGTGTGATTGGCAAATAAGAATCCAGAATCAAATCAAATAAATGTCAGACAGACAGATAGACAGACAGACAAACAGACACAAGGACAAAACAGGAAAATGCGAGTTATGAAATGTCATCAAATTCCGTATTTGCTTCACAAATGCTACAGCAGTGTATAATTAAACAAAGCGCTCCCGGCCGCGGTGATGGAGGTCGGCCGCGGTCACGCGGTGGAGCAGGTGGATGAAGCACCTGATGTGTAACTCAGGAAGAAAAACGTCGTGAACAACAACCAGCGAGTTTAGCATCCAGGTGTTTGATCCAGTCGGGAAGCTCCGCATTCTTCACAACCAATGGAAGGGGGGAGGGGAGGCAAACAGACAGACGGACGGACGGCGGCCTGAGGGGTCTGACCGTGGAGCCCTGAGGCCGGAGTCACATCACGTCCGGTGCTTTGGACCACGTGAAGTTGTGCAGGGGTTTTACAACACATCCGTGTTCATCTGATCCGAGTGTTTCATAACATCTGGATGTCTGGAATGTTCACTGAGTTATTTATTTATTTATTGTTTTTATTTATTATTCATGACAGGAAACGTTTGATTTGATACACGAGTCACATCAAACACAGTTGTTGTTTGTTTTTCGTCTGCATATTTTTGGACCCCAAAGCCCCGAATCACCTTAGGGATGTAACTTTACCCACGATGCAACACAATTCATCATGTTGTTTTGTAAACAAAATTATGATGATTTTATTTATGTAAATAACTAATGTTTGTTCATTTTTGTATTAGGTACAAACATTTAGAGTTAAGCACAAGTTGCTCTGCTGTTTTAAGCTCATTAAAGCTCGATGAATTCACCTGGAATATAGTGATTCTAATATAGTGATGAATCGTTACATCTCCAGTGAGGAGTAAACAAGCATCCTAATTTAGTCATAGCCGGTTACCATGTACATGCTACAGCTAGCATTTAGCTAACTAGAACAATGCTGCTAAAATCATCACAACGTGATTTCATCGCTTTAATCGTCCTGCTGGTTTGAGAAAAGTCCGCCAACCAAAGATCTCAGTTCAGCGAGTGATTAACACTTAACACGGACGCTGCTGAGTTACAGAAACCCGAGCCAACAGAACATTGTGTTCCAACATGGGGGTGACAAATGATCACAGCCATGTGCAAAACGCTCGGGTTTGCTCATCAACTTTTCCAGCTCCGTCAGGTTCTGACCACAGGAGGCTGCTGTCTGTATTTATATTTATTTGTGGACGCTGAAACGTTTAAAATGATCGATTAACAGTTCGTTATGGTTCGTTATGGTGGTACGACCCAGCCGAATATATTTATACACGCTTTAAGTTTCTGTGTTAAGTTCTTAGTGATTTATTACTGATTGCTCTGCTTCTTTTCATGTATTCTGTGCAATGCTTGTTTATTTCGACGTTGTTTATGGCCTCTACAGAGTCGTTGGGTTTCTGGAATGCTTATAAACAATAGTCAACATTTTAACAGTAAACTAAACATGAAGAAGTGACCGTGTTGAGCTCCATGTGTCGATAATAAATCGTTAAGCGTAGCTACTGATGGGCTTCTGTAAATTATTTGTTATTTGTCTGTACGTTATTTCCCCTGTACAGCGTCCTAAATAATCCAACAACTCAGTGTACACATGAATATAAAAGTAAGTGAAACCCCACCAGTGAACTTCACCTGGTCCAGAAGCACCCAGGAACTTTCCTTCTACACCAGTTCCCTCGGCCAGACGCTTCTTTATGTTTTATGTCACTTTAAATGCATAATTGGAGTCAGAATTTCTACTATAATCCTCGTAATGACACCACTGATGACTGGACCAGCAGTTTAGATCCGGGCCCCGGGTCCCCACAGCCGGTTCTAAATGTTCAGAGCTCAGATTGTTTCTCACATTTCCTGATGAACTGGATTTGTGTCTCATTGTCACTGATACTTCAGTATTCAGCCTATTGAGCGAGACATTATTTGTTAGGCCGTCGCTGGTAACGGATGAGGAAGGAAAGGTGGCATTATTACATCATCAACACCCCTCTGTACATAAAACGACTCCGTCCACACTGACACACAACAACGAGCGCGATCAGGAGGAAGGGTGATGTGCTGGAACAGTCCGTGTGTCCGTCCTCGTCTCTCTTCAGTCCCACATGTGTGTGTGTGTGTGTGTGTGTACCCTCCTGTTTGACAGACATTTCTACCTCCTACACTAATGCATCACCTAGAGAAGCCACACAGCAAAGCATTTTGGGTAGCACCAGACATTTCTGGGTCAGTAAGCTCCTCAACACAGACAAACTAAACAGTGTCTGTGTGGAGTGTTGCCATGGTTTTTATTTGTTTTAACCATTAAAACTCGCTTTTATTTAAGTATTCTGCGTGTACAATCTATACAATTCTGATATATTTGTTATTATCTCTGGTTATGAGCTCCATGTATATTAAAGACTATTACCCTTGAGTTACTCTAATACTTCCCTCTAGTGGTGAAGTTGTAAAACTACATGTCGTATGCGTACTGTGACGTTTTTAAACGATTTCTCTAGACAATCAGGTCTTAAATTAGACAGTAAAATCTGAATTCTATAAACATGTAGTACTTTTAAATGATATTTACATCGTTTACATGTTCGAAATTACATATAAGCATAGTTTCTGTACATTTTCTGCATTAGCATCTTTGTGTTAGCGCCCGTCTTTAAAGGTCTCATATTCCAGAACTTTAATGTCTCAGGAACTAAAAACTGTGTAAATAAAAGATGGGAAGTCTTTTGGTACGTTACTGCTACGTTAGCGTGGTGTGAAGATGCACGACTGACCCAGTGATGAATAAAAGTTATATCATTAGCTCCATAAACAAAAGCGCTACATCAAGAACAAAAACTCATGCAACATGCAGCTCAAAATGACCAGAAGAACAGAACTGGAGAACAACTCTGACCTGTCTCATCAAAACAAACTAAACAACAACATATGAAGAATACATCTTTGACCGAGACGTCTTGTTTTTGCACTCTTTGCAATTAGCATCACACAGACACACTCAGACAAACGTTTAGATGTTCGGGGGAGGAATGGATGAAAGTTTAATCGTTGTGCTTAGTAAGTTCATAGTAAGGTTTTCATTCGTTTCCTGTATTTGCAGAGCCTGAACTAACAATAGTGATTTATCTGGCACTAAACCTCAGATTTATCAGCTCTGAGATGGACTAGTGCTTATAAAAGTGAGTCCCTATTTTTGGTCAAACGAGCCAGATACGACTGGTGTGTAAAATCAACAGTATTGATAAAGGAACATCTGGAGTGTAATGACTTTATTATTAACTGTGTATGATGCTGAAAAGCAAACTGTCGAGCGCCCGGCTAAGCATCATGGGAGCTGCATCATGCAGGCAGGCGTTTCATCGTGTGTGTGTGTGTGTGTGTGTGTGTGTGAACGTACCTCGGGTCAGACTTTAGTAACACTACGAGCATTGTAGCGCCGGCCTGACGGTGAGACGGAAGACGATAGAATGAGAATTTTATTTTATTATAATATTTAAACCTGGTTCAGTTCTGCTCAACTTTAATGAAGCATGTGTGCCAGAAGTAATCAACACACGTTCTCTAGTGTGTTAACCATTAAAACATTAATTACTAAACATTAATTATTTATTTAATTAATTATTACTAAAACATTAATTTACCTGAACATTATTATATTTATCACCGCCTGCTTGTGCTCACTGTGATCCGAACACTCAATATGATTTTTAATGTCCTGATAACTTTTCTGCTTCCAGTATTTGTGGATCTAAATTAATACTTATAATTTTTATTCATTACTTAATGAAATGTGTTTACTTGAACATTAACGATTGATACTGTCTGACTTGTTATTTAAAACATTAAAATTCTCTGTTTTATTATTCTATAATATAATGACATAGTCATAATTATGTTAGCTCTCATTAATGCTAAATAATTAGATTTGTATCCACAATCTGTTAAGATTAAAATGCTTACAGTAGAAGCTTCACACACTCGCCCAAAGACAGGATGTAGTGGACACACAACATGTATACTGACCGCATACATGACACAGACAGCATGAATACACCAGTGTTTCATACCCTGACACATGAGTGAACACACACGCACGCACACACACACACACACACACACACACACAAAGCCAATTGCTTAAGAGCTTTTCTACATTACCAGGAAACAAATCCATCCACGTCACCGGAATCAAGACGGTACAAATCTCACCGTGGATCTCGATATTAGAACCCGCCGGTACCTGACATGAAGTAACATCCTGCATGTTGTGTTCCAAACCATTTCATTCTCAGATTAATCAAGCAGAGAGGCTCTCAAGTTCGTCGGAGGCTTCACCGACCCTTAAAAAGCACCGGGACGTCGATAAAGCGCCGTCCGACCCCATCAATCAATCCCGCTCTGAGTTTTACTGCCTGGGGTTTTAGAACCTCACCTGTATCCAGCACGTCTGGTCATAAACACACTCAGTGTTTAGTACAGAAACAAAATTCATAATCACGGCTCATCATTTTACACTCAAAATTAAAATCACGAGCGGTTAGAAATGATAACGCATGTCAAATATTTGGCTAATTTGATTGGTTACTATTAACCTCAAGTCAAAGAGGAGACGACACGACATTCTAGCGGCAGAGGTTCCGCTGTATTTCCTCGGTACGATGAAACACTGATGGAGGAGTGAATGAAACACTGATGGAGGAGTGAATGAAACACTGATGGAGGAGTGAATGAAACTGATGGAGGAGTGAATGAAACACTGATGGAGGAGTGAATGAAACACTGATGGAGGAGTGAATGAAACACTGATGGAGGAGTGAATGAAACAGTGATGGAGGAGTGAATGAAACACTGATGGAGGAGTGAATGAAACACTGATGGAGGAGTGAATGAAACACGGTGTTTTACATTATGCTGACACCCTTTAGCTAAAGGAACTTTACAGCAACAACCTGGCAGTAGTGAGGTTGGAACCCATGTCCTTTCGATAACTAGTCCTCTCTCTAACCACTACGGTTTACGGGTTTTATTCTGTGCGCTTGAAACGAGCGACACAGTGGCGAAGTGGCTTTGTGTGTGGAATTTGCATGTTCTCCACGTGTGTGCGTGATTCCTCTGTGTAATTCATCTGTATTGTCACTGTGTGTTTGTTACTCTGTACCCTGCAACAGACGAGCTGTTCAGGTGTTTAGTGTATTCCCTCAGCGTGTGCGCTGGTAATACAGGATCACAGATTGATACACACTTGATCTCCTCTGTGTTTATAGATATAAAAGTACCTCGACCCAGGACCCTGGTCAGTCGGTCCATTTGTTGGGGTCTCACGAGGAAAAACGAATCAAATCAAATTGAAATTGTCGTATGAAAGTAAAAAGCAGTGGCATGAATGGGAATAACGACTGAACGTTCTCAGTGTGCACACAACAGAACACGACACAAACAGGACAATTCCACACAAACAAACGAGAGAAACCAATGAGAACACACACACACACCCCAGGGCATCATGGGAACATGACTGGATGTCTGGATCTCATCATCTCATCGAATTAAAAAGTTAAGAATCCGTCACAGCGGCTCAAAACTTCATTCAGTCCCACAATGCTCTCTTCCACTGTTTCCATGGCAACAGTGGGTAATGACGGGGTAAAGGCGAGGGGTCGGAAAGAAATGAACATGGTGGAGAAGACACACACACACAAACTGACAGCCAGAAGTATGTGGACACATTTGTTAACAACTATAAAGTCTGTACGTGTGAAGTTACACGATCGAATAGTCCAAATACTTTCAGCTACCTAAAGTAAAAGCAGAGTGACAGGACACAGGAGGATTCTGGGAAGGGTAAAAAACTGAGGTGGGCATGAACAGTGCTGGGGGGTGGGGGCATGAAGAGAATGAAGATTTATACAGACATTACACACACACACACACACACACACACACACACATATGTAAAGGTAACTTTATACATATGAATTAGTTGATAATTAACAGTAACATTCGTGCTCATGAGCTTGTGTGTGTTTGTGTTTGATCTTCAAGCTTTATCCAGTCAGTCCCTGCGTCTGTGCACTGCGGTAAGTAGCGGTCAGTAGTGTCCTTGCCATTGAGTGTCTGTGTGTGTGTGTGTGTGTGTGTGTGTGTGTGTGTGTGTGTGTGTGTGTGAGGGGAACGACCGAGACGTCGGGTGGCAGTGTTCGAGCACGGATGGACGCTAAAGCGTTCTGTGTTAAAACGCTGCCCCCCGGAGTCCACATCACAAAGGACAGGACAAAACACAAACCCACGTAGTGGCCCGACAACCCAGCACACACACACACACACACACACACACACACATACTCCGAAACGGGCGCAATTTAGGCCGCTGGTGTTTCGACGGCAAACATTTCGAGTTTTAAACGTGTGTGTGTGTGTCGAGGGTGTGAGACGGGTCACTATGAGAACGCATGAGGAGGAAGAGGAGCAACACGACACACACACACACACACACACACACGAGACAGACACATGAAGTATAACGGTGTAGCAACAAGAGCTGACATACAAACGCATGACACGACACAACCTGAGGAAAAGGGAAAACGACAGCGCATCAGAAAGTGGTGCCCCCTGGAGGACGTCCGTCAGAGAGCAGCCCATCCCACATCCCCCCCCCCACACACACAAATATTAACACACATTTCAGAGCACATCATAAACCATTGAAACACACACACACCTGTACATTAGGAATAATGAGTACAAGATTACGTCGAGCTGTAGAGGTTATAATGAGTTAATTAACCAGGCACCACGACACAGCGCAGATCAGCGGCTGGGTTCCTGTACAGTTGGCACAGAATGATGCCACCCTGTCCTGCCCTTTCTGCTTCTCCGTACCGTAAGTCCAACAGCAAGAATGAGACGGGACGTTCTGCAGCAGGTCCCAGGAACCGTTGGGTCCCCGTGTGTATTTTAAAACTCCCGTCCAGGTCCCAGTTTCCTCCAACTCGAGGCTTTAATGCAGTTTTAATTTTAATTTTAGGACCCAAACCGACCCAAACCCGCTGTGGAGTGGTGCAGCTGGCCGGTGGACACACACACACACACACACACACACACACACACAATATAATGTCATTTAAATGAAATAAAGAAGCAGAAGATTGAACAGGGTAACAGAAAAATGTGAAGTAAATAAACAAGAAATAAAAACAGTAAACGAGAAGATCAGACTCGATATGTAACAGAATGTTGGAAACACTTATAAACAACTCGTACACACCAACACACACCAAAAACCTCTCACATACGTGTGTGTGTGTGTGTGTGTCCTGTACTGATGTGGACCCACACCCTGATTGTGGTGAGTGAGTCTGACCCCTCCGACCCGTGTGCAGTAGCTGACTGCATCTACTCACCCGTACAACACTAGTGTGTGTGTGTGTGTGTGTGTATCAGCCGTGTGTATGTAGACACACACCCTGATAAACACTTTGGGGGGGGGGGGGGGGGGGTTATATAAAGGGTACGAATCAGGTACCAAAATAAACAGAGTACAAAGCAAATAAAAGAGAAGTCCAATGTTTCACCCTGTCTCACCAAATATACTGTACTGTACTGTACTGTACACACACACATACACACACACACACACACACAAACACACAGCTTGTTACACAGCCTGAAAATGTGAAATGTGAAATGTGAAAACATTATTATATCTCATATTTTAACTTTTCTAATAATTCAACATCAATAAGCATGTTTAACAAAACAATACAATGTGTGTGTGTGTGTGTTGTGTTTGTTGTGTGTGGTGAGCTTGAGAGTTGGTCTCTGATATTGATATGTGTGTGTGTGCTTATATATATATATATATCTACTCTACTCATATATATATATATGTGTGTGTGTGTGTGTGT
>JAOUQU010344974.1:0-12579 GCA_028566735.1 Ammoglanis amapaensis
AAAAAGCAATAAACATGTTTGTTGTTAAGAATATACGTGCATTCATTCAACATTTTAGTAGCAAAATAATTGCGATTTGTGATTAATTGTGATTAATTAATTACAGACCCTGTAATTAACTCGATTAAAAATTTTAATCGAGTCCCACCACAATTTTTTTTCTATATTAGAATATCTGATACACTGCAGTTAAAATTTAGCACATATGCTAAAATACCATCTTATTTTTTTTCTGCAGAAACACTGGGGAATAGCAAATAGAAATAACAAAAAGAAATATCAAAAGGGAAGATGGAAATATTTGTTATTACATGTTTTAGATAAATGGTTCTAACAACTCACATTAGTAAATTAAAAGAGTGTAATTGGTACATGTAGCAGGAAATAGATGCCCTTAAATAGCTAGTACGATCTGAGTGTTCACAGTCAGACAGGAACACCTTTAACCAGTCAATCAGGGCTGACCTAGGGAGAATTTCATTTTAAGCCCCATTCTGGCAATAGTTTTTAATCATACAAGGGTAGCAAACAAAATGTCAGTTGGTTCCCTGGTATAAATCTAGAGCAAGAACCAGCGTGGCTATAACATTTGCATAATTCTGCTCGTTCTCGCTCTGTACTTATACCAGAAAACCAGCTGACAGATCTTTACACTCATTACCTGGTTTCCAATCAGAAACCTGGCTAGCTAATGAGCTGGAGTGCATGTGGGAGCTGGTGTTAATCCCAACAGAAGTGTGCTTGTGTCAGTCTGCACGACGCACCTTTTACTGCTTCCTAGACAGGTTAAGTTCGAAAGCCTTCAGGGAAGTTCCTGCTTGTTATTCATTTTCATTCATGTTTATTTTTGTAGGGACAGAGGTGTAATGACCTGCCTCTGGTAGCAAGGTAAGCCACCGTACCCATCAAGTGATGGAGAGATTTTTTAGTGCATTATTTTTTGTTCAGCCCTCACGCTGTTATTATTTGCTTTATGTTTGTTGAATTTGTTTCCTGGGGTGCAGAAGTCACCCACTCTGTTGGCACTCAGAGTTTTAGGGTTCCACCATTCTCGTAATAAATCAGTGTAATGCTTTTGTTTTAATTTGTAAATTGTAATGTTCCTAAATCGGACAGCGTAGCGTAGCTCAAGCAAATGAACCTCTGGCCTAGTCCATTTGTAGTTGGAGGTTAGGGATTAGTCCCAGTGGTACAACAATAAGTTTCTGACTGTCAATATTTGAGGTTGTATCACCTACAATATGCAACATGTTCAAACCATCCCTTCAGTTCCCCGTCCCTTTTAATTCCAGTGTTTCTATTGGATGCCACAATGTATTTCTAGTATTGTTTATAATAACTGGTTTTTAATTGTGCTTTTGTTTTACAGCGTACCCGGGTGACTAAATGAAGTAGATCCAGTAAAGTCACCGACCACGGTCTAGGTTACCATTTTATTTCATTACTTTTGTATTCTCCTTAATTTCAGTATTTCTTCAGTTGAATTAAATAAAAAAGAGTTTTTCATGTCACACTCCTGGGTTCTGTTATGGGACTTGTGTGGTACTTGTGTGTGCTTATCAAAACATAGGGTGTAGGAATGTGTCATAAATTAAATAGTGACAATTTTGCTGACAGGCTAAAGATCTCTGCAGGGGTTTGGAAATTGGAGATTTTTTGTGTGACTTCATACACACTATTGATCCCCAAAAAATTATCCTAAAAAATCCGAAAGAACTATGTTACCAAATGACCTAATTAATGAAACAAGCTAATATAAGTGTCCATTTTACATGTGTAAGCCTGTAATTTGATTTCACTAAAAGCTCTTTAGCTATAGCACTACATTAATCTATGTCTTGTACAATCTTTGCTGATTTTATCAATGGCCAATAGAATCATCTTGGTTAATTACACCTTATCTAGGTATTAGGCTACTTTGCAGTCTCTAAAGCTAAACTGAGCCACCCTGCAAATGAATTCATTAGTCTGCTTCTGACGTTCTTTAATCAGAAACACTTATCTATCTCAGTTTATGAGCCAGTAAGTAGCATCCACACCATGCTTAAATTTTAATTGATTTTTAAGAACACAGCAGATCAGATTTTTTTGGTTAACACCTTTGCTGATTTCTTTCTGAAAGACCTGTGGGTTATCCATTGTGAAAGCCACTTAAGAAGCGTGGATGTGACCAGCATGAAGTTTCACTGAGAGAAAAACATGATTAAGAACAAATATAAACGTCCAACATCCAAAACATTGTTTAAGGCTTAACTTGCCATATCAAATAAGGGGTAAGTTGAAACTTTAGGTGCATGTTATTTATTGAGTATTTTAAAGTCATGTTTTAAACCACAGGTCATATTCATGACACTCATCATACAGGTCTCAATCGATACACAAGTCACATCAAACACAGTCATGGACAATTTGGCATCTTGAATTTGTCTTGCCTGCATGTTATTTAACTGTGGGAGGAAACCGGGCTGACCCGGGAATCGAACCAGATACTTTTTGAGATGACAGTAACCAGTTTGGCTAACCAGTAAGCCACATTGCCGCTTGCAAGTAACCATGCAAGTGAGTTGAATTCAAGATGTCCCAATTAAAATGATCAAAAAATTTGTGCAATAAAAATACTGTGTATATGTCATGAATGTAACCAAAAGTATTAAACATGGCATGCACTGTCCAGCATGGATTTCATCTATGTGACCCCTTTATAGATGGCACTAGAGAAACTATAAGCCTGACCAAAGAAAGGAAAGGAATAATGATGATGATGAGTTTATTAATGAGATGTCATTAGAAATCATTTGTGTGAAAACAGTACAACGTTTCTGTGTATATTAGATATCAGACTGTTAGAGTTAGCTTAAGTTAAAGTTAAAGTTAACTGTTCATAGTTTTTTTTGCTTGCAGACAAAAATAACTAAATCTTGATAAACAATTATGCAGCTAATGAAATAAACTGATTTAATTATTGAGTCATTTAGGCCCTTGTATCTTTTCTATTAACCACTGTGTTTATTTTTTAATTACAGCACAAATTGGTCGTTGTATGTCTTCGTTGACCCGGGGTTGAGACGAAAGCTGAGCAGAAGGAAATAGGTTGTTGTTTTTATGTATGGTGTAGTGTCTAAACATTGACTATCCTTCATGACTCAGGGCACAAAGGTGCAATGAAGACGGCAGGGTCAATTAAAATAGTCTAGGCAAGTGGAAGCAGGAATGTGCAGCCCTGGGGACAAAGGCAGAAAGATGAGACACATACACCACTGTGCCTCAATTAGTTGTATATTAAAGCCACTTTATCCTGGTTAAGAGTATAGTGGGTCAGGCAGCAACTAAATATCAGGCAGAAAGCAAAGATACACTCAGGTCAGGGCAGCAATCCCTCACATGACAACAGAAATTCACTTACTTGCTGCAATTTAGAAAAGCAAATCCACTTTCCGTAAAGAAAACACCCATACAAACATAAAAGGACATGCATCACTTCTCACAGATTGTCAGCAAAAGAGAATCATACCTAGGTCCCCAGGGTCCACGTTACTGTGTGGCACACAATCAACCCACTGTGTCACCAAGAAAACACATACATTAAAGAATATATTCTTTATCTTACTACTCCTTAAGGTTGTAGCATGGTCAAAGTCAGTTGGGAATAGTACATAAAATGATCCAATCATCACCCAGTCCTATTTTTACTCAAAATATCACATCGCGTAGAGTGGGTCACTATTGCTGCTGCATTACAATTTTCTCAAGTAGTCCTATTCATTTACTGACATTTACAAGCTGGCTATTTCATCAAACACTTAGGTACTGACAGAACTGTGTGTACTTTAAAACCAAAAATACCTTTATTTTACATTATTGAATCTGTTTGACTGTTTCTGTTGGTTTGCCATTAGGAAAGTAAGACTAATTAAATTGACTAATATTTTTCATTTTATTTATTACACATATATTTTAATTAGGTAGGATCTAATGAAAAAGTGGGAAATATCGCTGAATTTGCATGATGCAGAACAAGGAGTACAGTATAGTATAAAGTGTGACCAGTGGTCACCCGATGGAGTACTTTGATCGGCACGGCAGCATCTTAAAATTACAGAACTGCCAGCAGAAAATAAATACTTGTCACAATGTCACATGTCAGCAATGACATATAACATACCAAACATTCCTGATTTTATTGTCACAGAAGTTACATACTGTGCAAATGCAATACAAACTAAATAAAAGTAAAACATTTAATGTTAAGCTTTTATTCTCCTTATTTACACTAGTATACAAAGTGCACGTGAACATATGCTGAGAGCACCTGTAGCGAGAGATGGCACATGCAGTAAATGACTCGTTAAGATCTTTTTGTCCCAAATTGTGTGTATGATGTTGGAGACATGCAATCAACAAAAATGTACATCTGTGCAGTACCTTAAATTATGCATTCATTTTTCGTATCTATTTGCATTGTGTGAATATATAAGTAGCGGTTCACACATTTGAAACAAGCTGATAAGAGTCACAACACCAAGGCTGAAGAAGCGTATGCGGCTCCAGAGTCGTTGGTTGCTGACCCCGGCACTAGACAGTTGTAGTTAAATAGATATAGGAAGTTTGGGAATGAAATCCAGGCTCTTCTTGGCAGCCACTATTGGACCCCTAATCAAGGGATGCTATACAATAGAAGACATTCTTTTCTATTAAATAGCTGCCTTGAAAGAACCTTTATCTTGACCTCTTAATTTTTTTAATAAATGAGACCTATTTCAAGATTACTTGATTTAGTTTTTTTCTAATTGAATGAAAGAAACACAGAAACGTGGCTGAGAACAGCAGATCGTCTCTTTTCCCATAAGCCTGCCCCGGATTTTCTGTTGCTCATTGGACTCTTTTTGAACAGTGTCCAACAAGCCATGCGCTGGTGATCAATTAGGGCAGAGCAATACTTCAGAGCAATAGTCCACTGGAACATTAATTCTGCTGGCTGCCAGACAAAGCTTTAGGCCATACAATATTTAGTACAATCAAGATGCAATAGGATCAGGGAGCACTCAATCTCCAGCAAAGGCATCCACACTTCAAGCAGTCAGGATTAATGGCCATGATGATATAGGGGGAAAACCCTAAATGATGTACAGTATTTCAAATATATGTAACATTTATAGCAGTCATTTATGCGTACCCAGGTGTCTGGTGTAATGGGCTTTTTGTAAAACGTTTGCATACGTTCTTGCCGATGTTTCAAACCAAACCTTTCTGGCTATCATTGATATGGCTGTTGTATGAATTGTTGCTATTCCTTAGAGTCAAGTTGCAGTGCCTGTTAGTGTCTTATTTTTTTATGTCAGTGGAAGCATAAATTGCAGTACAGATCAATTAATCTGTAATAAACTAAACAATGAACAGACAATAACTTACCCTTTGTGGATTATTATATAGCCATCTATTTTATACCACGGCACTGCTAAATCCTCAATTCTGATGGTTTAAAAGAGATTCAGTCTTTTCTATACCATCATGGTATAAGCATTAACAGCTCTGAAATATTGCAAGGTGCAGAGTTAATTATGAGTGTATATTAATTGCTTACCTTACAATTTATTTTGTTATTATTACAACTCTATTCTCAAAGTATTTCTCACAATATTATGAAAAAACATAATTGTAATGCCAAGAAAATTTATATTTTAGATTCAAAAAGACACAATAGGAATGCCATATTGATATCAGCTGCCTTGCTATTAACAAGTTGGAAACTCTACACATGATGGACCAGAACACTCCACATGGGAATCAAACCCAGAATCTAGTTATGAAGCAGCTGTGACACCCATTATTATATGCCGTTATTATGTTTAGCATTGTCGTTATACATGTGTGAATCACTATGGTCATTATTCTGGCTAAACAGCAGCTAACTATCATGCAGATTACAGGTTGCCAATGAAACAGCCAAATACATGCAGCTGGCCTTCTTCACCTTCCCACTCTAATGATGTGTGGCTAACAAGCTGTTAGCCAATCTTCAAAGTAAATCAACTTTTCATTCAAGATTTGTGCAGCTAGTTTATTCAGTTTGCAACAGCAGAGATAGTATTGTATGCGGAATGACATTTTCTGTTGTCCGTGACATATATAAATCATGCATGTGACATGATTCTGAAAAAAGTACACACAGGTCATTTCAGCGCAATTTTGTTCACGAGACAGATTTGGGTCAGTTACGAAATGGAATGTGTAACCAGCATGACATAAAGACATGAATCCGAAACAATATGTTACAATAAGGCAATGAGACTTGTATTATGTAATAAAAGTCTGATTGAGATGTTTATTCTATTTACTTACTTAAACTACTTTGTTCTATTCCAGAGCTTTTTTACACACATTTGATCCTTTCTTGAATCATCTTTAAAGTACTCCTTGAAGAATAACACTAGCTAGTAAAAATGATTGTAGTGATACACTGTAATTGAATCTCATCTTTTTTTAAAGAAATGCTGACATAAAAGTGCTTTTGAAGAGCTTCTCTATGATGAAGGATAAATCTACAGTACATACCAAGTATCTTATCAGAATTCAACAATGAGTTCAACAGTGAATCCCTTTACAGACTCATTCATCTACACCCTTCGTTCTGAAGGCCACATAGAGCTTTTTGGATCTTGACATGGTGATAACAGTTTCTTCAATCAAGTTCAAACCAAACTAGAGTCTGAAGATTACAACCCAAATTCCATTGAAGTGGAATGTTGTGTAAAACAAATAAAAGAGAATACAATGATTTGCAAATTGTTGTATATATTCTTATATTAACTTATAGCTTATATTCAGTTAAACACACTACAAAAAATATATATTTAATTTACAAACAAAAAAACTTTGTTTTTTTTTTAAATTTACTTATTTTGAATTTGATATCTGCAACACATAACAATAAATTTGGTACATGTGCAACAAACGTTCCAAAAATACCTGTTTGGAAGATTCCACAGATTAATTGGAAAAAAAGTGTCATGAGCGACACTTTTAATTATGTTCCATTTATACCCATTCGTAAGGACGGGGCAAGGTTTATCATTTGAACAAATGTGTTAGCAAGTAGTTATTAAAAAATTCTCAATGCAAGGAATTTTGGGACTATTATCATCTACAGTCCATAATATAATCAAAAGATTTAGAGGTTCTGGAGAAATCTCTGCACATAAGCTGTGGAAAAGACATTCACACAAGTCATAAAATGACACACACGCACACACAATTAATAAATAGTTCAAAATCATGTGTAATTGCTTTTTTCCCCACTAACTCTAAAGGGAAACAGTGTCTTGTTTCGTCAAAAATAGGTCAGACGCGTACCAGAGTTCTTTGCAGTGTGTTAGCAGTGATCCCACTAAACCTTTGTTTATCAACCCTATTGGCTGTGTAATACAACTGCAGAAGTAAGTGACACTAACATGGGTCATACTTAAAGCCTCTTGTGTTTGAAGACCAAGGCAGGGTGTATGAGCATTTCATGAGCCTGTACTGAGAATGTGTCCAGTCTTTATAGTGCCATGATCATGGTTTTGTAAATACTTTGACTCGATCTATAGCCTTGTCTCTGAATAAGCATTTTGCAGATCGACTGACAGATGTTCTTGACCACATGTTTGGATTGAACTTGGTACTATTTGCTTGTACCGCTGCCTCGATAAACACTAGTGCACCTGCATTCTACGAAACTAAAGAAAACTATGATGTTATTGTTCTTTTTTACTTATCATGTTATTATGAGGTGAAGGGTTATGCTAATTGTGCAAAATACAAGACCACCAGATTAAATAGCACTTTCTTCCCCACTGCAATCAGACTTTTGAACCTAGCTCAGAAATAACTTCACAAAAACGTTCACACTTCTATAAATCTGGCCTGAGGGTAGAAGTGTGCATAGTCAGAAGTGTGAAATGCAAGGCACCATCTTAGAGAACTCTTTCTTCCTTTCACTGCCATCAGAATCTATCTCAGGAAAAGCTGCACTGTGCTGCACTTAGTTAGCATTTTCTTCTGACACATTTCTGCTGTACTGTCATGAGAGCAGCTTCTGTACTCCTTCATACTCACCACACTAACCTCTCCTGCTGCAGGGGCAATGCCCTCGTCCGCATTGGTCCAGAATCTGCTAATTGTATCCAGCTCTAGAATATTTAAGAGAGCCGCTTGCAGCCATTTATTGGGGATTATTACATATGTATATAACGTATATTCTGTCCGTTTTTGTCCATTTGGTAAAAATAACTCCATCCATTTGCTAGAAATAATTTCAATAGGCCACAAGAAACTTTGTGAGAAAGTTTTTTAGTAAACACTCTCCTGTCTGTCTGATTATCTTTTAGTTTACTCTTTTTCACTTTGGTTGGATTTGTTTATCTTATCGTTTATTAGTTTTGTTTTTCTTCTATGTGATTTAAAAACTGTAAACTAGAGCAGGAAGTAGACATTCAAACTTTTCTATACACACACTGACTGAAATTATAGACTAAGATGTGCAGATACAAAACTGTACATTTATAACAAAAGCCTGTGATACATCTAAAAACCATAAGTAACTTAAATTTGTAGGTTATTTAAAAAATATGTATATTTGCAGTCGAACATCATTTTGATTAAATGATGGATTTGCTTAGGGGCCCAATAGTGGCAACTTGGTAGAAGGGGCTTGAACCGGTGACCTTCTGGTCTCTAGCTCAGTACCTTAACTACTAATCCATCACTGCTCTCAATGTCAGAGTTTACTAGTTTGTATATATTACGTATATATTGTGTAAGTGTATATTTGGTACATATAAGCATCTAATTTACTATAAAACCTATCAAAACAAAGTTTTGGCTCTTAAAATCTTCTGAACAGACATATTGATTTTTACTCTAGCCTTTCCTGTGGTTTAATCCCTGTTATTTCCCTGAGACTTTCTTTTCCAACTCATGCTTTACTTTAAGACTGCTTGGTAGGGTAAGTTGTTGCCAATAGTGGAACTAAAACGTTTGGCTGGGCGTCATGCTTCTCTGCTGTTACTTTCTCAGGATAAATCGATAAATCCACCATAATCCTAGGTTTATCGTTAACTCCATCACGTTTGGACTTCAATTCCTGTTCATTTATAGCCTGGCCTTGTATAGGCTTGCACAAAATCTCTCACAGAAATGTTTTCTGATCGGTTAAGAGCTGGATTGTTTAAATTTTTGACAACACAACTCAAGTATATCGTTGAACCACAGTTACTTTACTTATGGTGTCCTTTGTGTATCATTTGTTCTGCGCTTTCTTGTAATAATGAACATATGAACAGAGGATATACCCCTCATTTTTGGTACATGCTGGAAGCGGACCCACGATGCAATGTGTTGAGGCATGCCACTCGCGATAGTAACCAGTTGAGACTGGTGTCCTCCTCAAGTTTATCCCTGTTATTTCCCGGAGACTTTCTTTTCCAACACAAGCTTTACTTTAAGACTGCTTGGTAGGGTAAGTTGTTGGCAAAAGTGAGAAACACTCTAAATGGTGAAGTTCGGTTTAGTAAGTTGATGTTTTTCATATATATCTTATATTAAAACATCTTATTATTCAGCGTGCAACCAAGATGCAAACTATATGTAAACTGAGATTTAAAGGGCACATATTATGCTGATTTAATTAAGGGACAGTGTAGCCTGGTGGAGGGACAGTGTAGCCTAGTTGGTAGAGCATTGGGCTGTGAATCCAAAGGTTGGGGGTTCAAGTCCAGGCTCTGGGCCACTGAAGGGTCCTTGAGCAAGACCCTTAACCCTGTATGCTCCAGGGGCGCCGTACTGCAGCTGACCCTGTGCTCTGACCCCTTCCAGACAAGTTGGGATATGTGAAGAGAAACATTTCGTTGTACTGTACATCTGTATATGTGTAATGACAAATCAAATTTGAATTTTGATTTTTGAATAATGGTAAGCCTGACAGAACTTAACAGATATATTAGGGATACATTCTTGGATTTGGATTTACATTCACTGTGCACAAGACGAGCAGTACAGTAACAGGTGAATGGTTAGTAGTAGTACAGTTAGAGGTAAATGGTTAGTAGCAGTACAGTTACAGGAAAATGGTTACTGGTTAGTAGCAGTACAGTTACAAGTAAATGGTTAGTAGTTAGAGGTAAATGGTTAGTAGCAGTGCAGTTACAGGCAAATGGTAAGTAGTTAGAGGTAAATGGTTAGTAGCAGTACAGTTACAGGCAAATGGTTAGTAGCAGTACAGTTACAGGTATATAGTTAGTAGTTAGAGGTAAATGGTTAGTAGCAGTACATTTACAGGTAAATGGTTAGTAGCAGTACGGTTACATGTAAATGGTTAGTAGTTACAGGTAAATGGTTAGTAGCAGTACAGTTACAGGTAAATGGTAAGTAGTTAGAGGTAAATGGTTAGTAGCAGAACAGTTACAGGTAAATGGTTAGGAGTTAGTAAGCTAACACAGCCCTTCTCCTTTACAAATTCCACTGGCAGCCACTCTGTACACAATCAAGTCATTTTATAGCTCGATAATGTCAGAAAGAAAATAATAAACCCTGACATTTTAATGTTTATTAAATACTAAAATGAACCAGCTGGAGTGTTTGACGTAGCTCAAAACGGAGCATTTAGAATCAGACTCATGTTGAATAGAATTAAACTTCAGTACTTTAGTTTAAAGAACTTCATGGATATATTTTGTAGAACACACAGACCTGTTCTAACTTGTTTTAAAAGATGTATAAAATATGTCCCCTTTAAAAATGGGAAAAAAGACAGCTAAGTTTAATATTCTTAGCTAGAAACACAGGGTGCAGAAAATATTGACCGGATGTCAGTTCATCACAGTGTACCACATTTATTTCCACACATAAGTGCATTATAAAGAAGCCAGTCTATGTATTGACTTTTGTCTAGAAGGTGGATAGAAACCAGGGAGCCCAAATTAAACCAACATGAATAACATTCCAAACTTGAAACAGATAATAATCAATGATGCACTGTTCAACTCTGGAGCAGATTGGATATTTTGTTAATTGAGTAAACTAAAATAAACTCTTAAGTTTATAACTATGTTTAGCAAGTACGATGAAGCAGAGAATGACTAATTCTAACACTTTGTGCAATGGGTTCATAGGGTTGTTTATGTGCTCAAATTGTTATGTGCTTATTGTTAAACATAGTGTAAAATAGTTTTACTTTGGCAAGTTTTTTTTTCTTTTTCACTGCTCTATAGTGGACAAAAGCACAGGAATGCAATATTAAATTGCTCTGGACTTGTCATCTCTTTAAGCAGTCATGGTTCACTTTTGTCTCATCAAAGACTCAAATTGTTCCCAAAATAAAAAAAATCTTCTTCATTGCACAAAGTCAAAAAACGACATTTAACTGAAGCCAAAAACTACTGACATAAAAATGTAAATCAGGGTTTGCTGGAGCAAATGTCTAAAAAATACACAGTATGTGGCTAGAAAAGCTCTATGTCCCAACTCCCAATGGCAAGACATTCTCGTTATTTGGATGGATGAAGTGAGCCTGCAATGCTCTGCTGACAACTCCTTATACACTTTCAAGTCACATCATTATGACCACCAGCTACTATCCAGAGTAACCACCATGTGTAGTAGGGTAAAAAGGTTGGGAGTGGCTCAGTAAGGTCCTGGTTGGTTGCCAAAGGTATCTGGAGGCATGTTGACTGCAATGTTTTTCACATCTGCTAGTGAAGCAAACAGGCAACAAAGTGCTCCCATAGATGCTTGAAAGTACAAAGTGGTCATGTGACCCAACAGTGTATGGTTCTTATATTTTCATTAAACATGTAAGAACAGAATAAATAACTTGCCATGATTCAATGTCATTGTAGTCTCTATGTAGTCTGGATAACTTTCAATTCTCAGGTCATGCATGTGTATGTGTGAGAGCACAGTGTATACAGCTCACACAGTGAAGAAATTAAGTGTGTCTGCTGTAATTTCAACAAAATGTTTGCTATGAGTTTAGCTCAGTTATTTCTGCCCCTGACATTTAAAGATATTGGCATGGTTTGTATAATGATTAAACTTGGATTAGGTTTCAGTGCTTACAGCTTTGACCTGAACATACCACGATAAATGCATTGATTAAATCTTATTTTAAATAAACTTTTTGTTTGATCAGTTCTTTATAAAGTGGTGCATGATAATACAAACCAGGCTCCAGTGTAGAAGAAATTATATGTTTATGGATCGGGGTGTAGAGCATGGCACCTATACACTGCATAGAGCGGTTGAATCTGTGGCGCATTATGTATTATACAAGTATTACATAACATCAAACAGATGTAGCTATGATGTAATAATATGTAATCTTATACAATGTATCATATATTAGGGCCGGGACTTTTAACGCGTTAATTTCGATTAATTAATTACAATGATTTTAACGCGTTAAAAATTTATCGCGATTAATCGCATTTTGGAGGCGGAACCTTTGTATTCGCGTGTTCTAGCACGCCTGTAAACAACAACGGTGGACGACGAAGCCGCTTCTCTTGGTCCACTGAGGGACTTTAGCTTTAAAAAACGTCCTGA
>JAOUQU010345084.1:0-12576 GCA_028566735.1 Ammoglanis amapaensis
CAGACAGACAGACAGACAGACAGACAGACAGACAGACAGACAGACACACACACACACACACACACACACACACACACGTTATATAACAGTTGCATAATCGCATCATTGTTACTTACAAACACCTTTAATGCAAAATCTACAACATTAATCCAGGAAAACAGAATAAATACAGTAAATAAAGAATAAATGTGGATTTATTGTGTTGAGTTTGTGTAGCAGCACGTTGTGTAGCACTAAACCCCGCCCCCCCCCGCTCCAGGACTCATAATAAACTTTGATTACAATTATAATAAATGAATAAATTATTTTGTTCTGACCTTGAATAAATGTCGGTGATAAAAGCGGCGCAGCTCCATGATACAAAATCTTATCAACTGCTTTTCTATAACGAGCCAAAACTGCAGCTGCCATACTGGCCGCTCCGCCTCCACCCAAATCTCGCGAGAACACGACGGGTTGCCAAGTTTATACCAATCAGCCGAATATGGGTTGCCAGTCGAGTAGAAATTAAATGAATTTTTACCGTAAATAACTGTATATGAATAACTGGTTTTAGAATTTAGAATTAAAGCAGCTTAAATGTTAGCAAATAGACCCAGACTGCACCAAAAGCATAATATAAACACTTTAAAGTGTAATTTAAATGTTAAAAGTAAAGGTGTAACTTAAATATTAGCACTAAAAGCATTAATGTTAGCACTAAAAATGTCATTTAAATATTAGTACTAGTTGTGTAACTATTAAAAGCGTAATTTAAATATTAGCACTAGAAGCATATCAAATATTAACACTTAAAAACATACTTTCAACAATAGCAATAAATATTAAAAGCATAAATATTTATAAATGCATTTATATATATTTTTCTTTAGTTAACTCTAATGACGTCGATGATGGTTGAAGGCATCACAAAAAAGATTCCATTAATACCTGGTTTTATTTTAATTCATTACTTTATTTATACTTTTAATTGTTGTGTCTAACAGGATAAAAACAACCTTGAAAATAGTTGATGTAAATACTTCTTGTATTTATTGTAACATGCAGTAGAGCGGTGAAAAATATAAAATATAAGAAAATACTTTCCAAACAATGATGTGTGTGATTATAAAATAAACACGTGCTATAAATATGACAAAAAAAAGAAGCAAAAACAATCATTTCTTTTAAAAATAAGTCATACTGGTCCAATTTTAAGAAATGTAATAATGTTTAAAGCAACAACCACTGTGCTTAAATATATATATATATAAACATTTAACAAAACAAACCATTTTAAAAAGCATCCCAACACCCTTTGTAAAAGATTTCCTAACTATTGCTGTTTTTCTCTTCTAAAAGGAAATATTAAATTCCTTAAGATGAATCAGAAGAATGTGTAATGCATTGTGATGCATCGTCTGGAATCTTCTTCACTGTTTCCTCAAAGTGTCTTTTCCCATCCAGGTACAGCATTGCCTCTAGAGAGAAGAAAAAAGTAAAAAAAAATAAGGTTACTGAAACGATTACAAATATACAGTAAATAGAAATGGTTACCTCCGTAGCTCTGCGGCACGACGGCTGGGACGTCCCTCTCCACCCTGAACGTGAAGTGAAAGACGTTGGTGGTGTCGTGCTGCCTGGTCAAAGGATCCAGCACCTCGGTGTGAACTCGGACCTGGACGTGGTGACTTTCGGTGTAACACACCTGACAGAACGGCAGCGATGTTACGAACGATACAGCACGTTAGACGCACAATTCCTACGACGGTTAATCTGCGTCTACCTGTGAGGATAAGAGCAGCAAGGAGCCGATCTCTACAGGCCTACGGAACATGATGTCGTCCACCGCGACTAGAGCCGGTCTGCTGCCGCTGTGAGAGACGAGAAGTAAAGATGTACAGCAACGGTCGGACGCTTGGACACACAGGCTACCAAGAGACAGTGTCATGGAGTGCTGGGTCACATGACCTAGCCTGTATAAACTCTTCATCTAAATCAAATAGAAGTGATGTAGGGTGCTCAGAACCTCTGGAGACTTATTACGGCTGTTAGGAAACGTTCCTGGTTCAAAAGAAAACGCCCAGTACGGTACAATGCTGCAGTGCAAAGCTGTCATCGTGCATCTTTAAAGAATCTTACATACAACAGAAACAATATTGATCTGTTTAGGACTTTTCTTAACTACACGATTCCACGTCTTCAGTATTGACTTACAGTTTAATACAATTAAGCATTGGATGCGTCTGAACACTTGACTCTCTCTAATATGCTTTGATTTAAACCGATGTGTGTGTGTGTGTGTGTGTGTGTGTGAGAGAGAGAGAGAGAGAGAGAGAGGGAGAGAGAATTACGCAAATACACAGGCGTTGGTCCAGCCCAGCTCGTACGCCTTCCTCATCAGGAAGCCACCAAAGATCCGATTAAAAATGTTCCTTTCCTGTTTTGAGAACACAAAAACAATCACACACGAACAGCATGATCAGCATTTAGCAGAAAAATAAACAACAACGACAAGCTAATTTGTCACAAAAAAACAAAAAAACAATTACCCTGACCGACCTGTGGGTGGCAGATCTCCAGTCCTTTAAGTTTGGCATCTTCCATCCATACAGAATTAGGGGGAAGGACGCGGCCCCGGAAGCTGACGGTCCTACATGGAAGCATGGCGTTTGGTATAATCAGAGATGAGCTGCTTTGTGTTGAGAGTGAGATTAAACGACTGAATCGTACTTGGGGTCGAGAGTTCTGAGGAACAGGTCGTGCACGACGGTCCTCTCGTCAGCTGTAGGCGCCACCTTGAGTAAGGAAGCCGTACTCAACTCCACCCGCCTCGTCTTGTTAACTGAGAGCAAATTGTTTTAAAAGAGGTTCAATACGAGTTTTGTTCTTGCCAGTTTCAGTGCCTTTCAGAATGAGCCGATGAATATAAATGATTAATTGACTTATGGTTACGATACCAGGCTAGAAATCAGAATAAAAATATTATTCTTTCTTACTTTCTCCTTGTTGAAAGATCTTTTCCTCTTCTGGACTCTCCAGTTTCAGCGGGTTTACAAACGCAGCCCTGCGCTCAGGACAAAGCAGACGAGGTCAGATTCTTATCGTCGGTAAGCGTATGTTCGATCTGGTTGATTGAACGTTGTACCTTTTATTTTCTGGATCTCGAGCCACCATGACAAACGTGGCGTCCAGTACCGGTGCGTACGCGCCATCGTGGAACTGCGGACACGGCAGACCCAGACTGATACGCTCACGCCGACTAGATGTTAGACTAGAATGACTCTAGAACGTTTGACTAACGTACCTGTGTCATGTGCATCTTGGCTTCGATGGAGGTCTTGCCGACCCACGTCACATGACCCGTGAACTTGATGTCACAGTCTGGATAGATGGTCGTGCGCCTCTTGTCTGGAGGAGAAGATAACGTTACACATCGCGTACATGATCACACAACATTAAAGGGAATCGTGTGAATCGTACCGATCTTGTCCACCAGCGCTGTGACGATGGACAGCGGCGATCGGTCCAGCTCCTTATTATAAGTGTGTGAGTAACAGATCAGCACTGTGGAAACACACACACACACACACACAATACTTCATATGTTTAACTCCACACACGGTAACGGGTCTCGTCATGTGTTATAGGACTAACGGAATCCAATCGTCACCTGCTAAACTGTCCAGATCCTCCAGGATGCGACCGAATCTTCCGGGGGATAAAAAAACAAGATAAGAAATGTTGTGTAAAGATAACGTGAACCACAGAGATACGAGCACTGTTTATAATAATAATAATAATAATAATGTTTGCAATATTTTTTATATTAAATATAGATTAAGATTACTACTTCTGACAAGAATATTAATCGAAATAATAATAATTTGATTACAATTTGGTCTGCAAGCTAAACACTAGAAATTACAGTAATAACAACAAAGTTCTTACAAAGTTAAAATAGTAATAACATAATAATAACAGTTATAATTATAACATTAATAATAGTATATGTTTTTGGCATTAATGGCTTAAAAAAATTATAATAAACATTTGAAACAATAACAGTATTTGCTGAAATTTGCAAATAATTAAATAAAATAGAAATTAATTATCATTTATACTTAAATTAAAATAACATAATAAAATAATGGGTAAAATAAGAATGAAATAAATAAAATAATAATAATAGTTAAAATAATGATAATTACGCTAATAACAAAAATTATATTTATAATATAAAGATTTTGACATGAATAATAAAAATTGCAATAACAATTATAAGTTATAGTTATAATAATAATAGTAGTATTTGCTATACCAATAATAAAAAATACAATAATATGTTTAATAAAAAAGTATAATTAATAATAACAACAATAATAAATTACAAAAAGTGATGACATGAATCCAATAATAATAATAACAATATTTAATAATAATATTTACAATAATAATAATGGCATGTCTGGTGTTTATTTATTGTATTTTAGGTACCGAACACTGTTGTGGAAATTAAGGTATTTCTCTCGGAGCGACGGCTGTGTTCCCAACGGAAGATGAACCTCGATCTCACTGTCCTTCATCGTCTTTGCCGGCAGTTCCTCCTGACTGTTAGCGAGATGTTTACTCAGCGATATTCTTTCCGCCAGGCCCTGCTGATGATCCCTGCGAGAGAAACGTGGAACCGTTAAGCACACGAGAGCTGTAACGTTTAACGTCTGTAATACTGTACTAGGACTGAGAACGTTTTATTTCCATAAAGACTTACTTCCAGTTAGTCGACGCTCCTACGATCTGTCTCAGTCTGTTCCGTACTGTAGAAACCAAGAGCAGGAAAAACACAGGAATGAGTTTTCACGTGGGAAACGTTGCACTGTTACAGACGTGCAGAGACGACGGAAAATAAGAAAGTAAACGGCTGCACACGTGTACTGGTGCTTTATAAATGGTAACGGACTTGATAGAGAAGTACTGAAGCGTTACGAAAAGTGCACTGGTTCATAAACATGACTTAAGATTGTTAATAAAGCCCCGTGCAGAAAGAGAATGAGAAGAAAAATCATCAGAAATGCTCCCAAAGTAATTATAAAAATCAATCAAGCAAGCAAGTTTTAAAAATATATATGATTATAATTTTAACACCTACACACCATTGGTCACAAGCAAGTGTGCATTTCCTGTAAGGAACATACAGCTGAAATTAATAAAAGACAACAAACCCATGCGATAAAACATTAGTAGAATTGTTTTCATTATTATTTAAGTATTTAAAATATTCGTTTCACTCTTTTTTAATGTGCAGCGGATTCAACCCGAACACTAGAGGGCTCTAGTGAGCACACATGATGCAGCCCTAGACACAGTGCCCGAGTAGCAGTTAGAAGTTCCTCAGTCATGTGACCTTCCGACTCTCCGAATCGAACTGGCGACCCTCCGATCGCAAGTTCGGTTCTCGAACCTCCTACCAGGCCACCGCTACCGTCACTACCGGACTCTTGCCATGGTCAGAATCAAGTGTCAGAATGAAGGTGTCCGTATGCACAGTGCAGCAAAGTCACCGGGCTCGTTGGCGGCACAAGAAGGACCAACATAGTATCATTTATACATGGTTATAATGTTTTGCCTGGTCAGTGTGTGGTGGAGATGCTGAGGTGACTGAAATGACTAGGATGCTTGTGACGTCACGGTCCAAGCTTTGCTTTAAACTGTATTTTCTGACTGCATTCATTCTTTTAAAAAAAATATATAATTTAATTTTAATATTCATGTATGTGTTAAATATTATATAATGTTTTTTACCATCAGTCATATCTGGAGCTCTGCCCTGTTGGGAAAAAGCTCTGGAGGACAGACAAGCTGCTGATTTCCACACCCTGAAACAAGCCAAGTTTAACACAACAACATTTATTTTTATTTACTTATATTATATTTATATGTAAAAAATATAATAACAGTCCTGCTCAGCGAGCCACACAGCATGTATTCAACAAGGTTAGCATGCAGGCTAACATAGTGAACCCGTCCACTGTAAACTCGGTCGTTGTTTTAAATATTAATTCTAGTCTTATTTATAAATAATACAAAATAAACTTAAGCGCTCACCTTTGTGAGAACATTCTGTCCTGTTTTTATTTGTTATGGAATTTCACTCAGCAGTTGACAGCACCGACAACACAGATGATATTAGCAGCTTCTTCGGCACGGATGAGCTACAAATTGCAACACACGAAGTACAAAGTGCGCTACGTAAGACGCACATGACGCTGAAACATGAGCCCTAAGTAGTGCACAAGTCTAGTGAAGAAGGAGCGGTTTAAAATTGCGTACAGGGTGCGTCCAGTACCGGTTTGTTTTTACCGTAATAAAAGGTCTATATGCGCACGGTGTTTGTCTGGTTATGTATAAATGAGTAAAATATATATACAAAAAGAAAAATATATAAACTTTTAGAAGTGTATATGAGTGATTATGAGTGTATTAATTAGTTACATTACATTAGCTACGTTTCATAACACAATAACAGTACATAAGCAAACATTTCCGAGATTTCCCAACAACCTCGGATCCATGTTGACCTCTGATGTTGTTCCATGATTTTATTTTGGGTCATTTGATTCCACTTTTGTTTGCATTTCCGAGCCTGAGTTTAAATTTCTGATTGTGAAATCTTTTATCATCGTTAACATAATATTTATATACATGAACCAGAATTTGCTGCTCAACTCAGTTCCAATGTACTGTTGACCTTTATAGTGCAGTTATGAACCCGCCAAAATTACCATGCAAGTGCAAAATAGAACCGTAAACGTTTCAAATGTTTGTTTTAGCCCACTTCATAGTTCACAGTTCGACTATAAACGTTTATAAGCTATACCATGTTCTATTTTCCACTTCTTTTATGGGTGAACCATTATTAGTTCTTAACAAATCTAGACACGATGTACGTAAACATGGTGAACGAGGCCTTTATGTGAAATGTATGTAAACAAAGTCAAAGTGCATGTAGATATGAGCACAGCGGATGAACAAACCGAAGAAAACGTTTTGTTTTGAATATGAGACTCAAAGCATTTTCACAAAATGATTCGGTACTTAAATGTGCTCGATCTGAATTTTCTATTGTTGTATTTATGTGATTGAAAGTCAGAATGAAAAACTTTTAATTTGAATATAGAAATACCCAGGAGCCAGTAAAACTTTCCCCCCAATGTTACCAGATAATAAATTGGAGAAATGAATGTATATTACAATTCATATTAATATTATTGAAATAATTTCATGTCAGACATTTCTGTTTTTTAAATCAGTTGTCCAAACATTGCCGTGCAGCTTTTATTGTCCTGCAGGTGGCAGGATACAGTGTGTATGGAACCCCCACCACCATCCCAGGCTGTATAAATAGGAGGTACTGAGGAGCGGTAGATTGTTATCTAGCTGTATTGAGCAGCAACAACAGCTTGATGTGTGGCTCCTAGTAAAGGGTGAAAAACCCTCACTGACTTTTGAGAGTTCGACTCTTCAAAGCGAATGAACAAACTGATTTTGCTTCGCTTCACCTATAAAG
The DNA here is from genome assembly GCA_028566735.1 of Ammoglanis amapaensis. NCBI lineage: Eukaryota > Metazoa > Chordata > Actinopteri > Siluriformes > Trichomycteridae > Ammoglanis > Ammoglanis amapaensis. The sequence continues at coordinate 7,547 of JAOUQU010345084.1, forward strand.
GACTCGTGAGAAAAGGGAAGAAGAGTAAAAGGAGAAAATGGCAAAACTACGCAAAGCTGAACCCAAAGACGTGTCTGACATACTGCGACTGATAAAGGTATTGATGTACTACTTGTAACCAAACTATAACACGTTGATTTATCAATATAAAACGGTCAAGAGTCAAATTTGTGTGCATATTAATGCATGCAAATCTAATGTCAACATATTCTCAACTGTCACAGTGCCATACAAATATTCTGGTAGCTGATTTACAGCAATAAACACTCCAAGATTCTCCTAAACAGGTTTTGCTCTTTTTCTTGTATTTTCGGTTCTGTCTTGACTAGATTTGGGAGACATGCAGATTGGTTGATTGGACACCCATTACAGTCGCTTGGTGTGACCAAGTAAATACGACTTGACTCAGTCCCCAACTCATTAAGACATTGGGAATCAATTGGTGTATGAATGTCATTCTGATCTCATCCAGATGTTTAGATGAATAACGATTATTTGAACACCTAATTTGACTACGTATACTGATATGATGCACAGTGTTTATACTTTTAGCTATAATTCTACCCTAAAGTAGCTCATAGATGGTTAAAGTGATTCACTTAGATATGATTTAACTACGTATGTTAAGCAGAAATCTGATATGCATGATCATGCACGTGTGTTTACAGGAACTCGCTAAATTCGAAGAAATGGAGGATCAGGTCATGTTGACTGAGAAAGGTCAGATTATGATTGTCATAATGCCGTTAAGACTTCTTCTTTTAATTCAAATCCCAACTAGCTGAAGCCTTGTTTGTTGTTTATTGCATCCAAAAGATTTGCTCGAAGATGGATTCGGAGATCATCCTTTCTACCACTGCATCGTGGCAGAAGTATCCCCTGAACACCAGAAGGTTAAAGGTGAGATGAATGTTTACTCCCGGGCTGCTTTTGTCTTGGTGTTGGACTTTATTGCATTTTTCTGACACGTTCGCAGGTTCCTCTGTGATCGGATTCGCTATGTACTACTTCACGTATGACCCGTGGATCGGAAAGCTGCTCTATCTGGAGGATTTCTATGTGATGTCTGAGTACAGAGGTGAGGAGTCGCTTCAAGTGAAAAGATAATCTGAGATTTTGTCTTTGAACTCCTTTTGAAAACAAGTCTTGTATTGCTGCAGGTTTTGGAATCGGCTCCGAGATCATCAAAAAACTAAGTGAGGTAGAGTCACATGAATATTTTATGGTCTCATATCTTAGTTATTTACTACAGTATCATTCCACATGTTGAATCTTCTTGGCATGGTGGGTAGTACCGTTTCCTCACAGCAAGAAAGTCATGGATCGATCTACAGATGTGGGGATCCGGGTCCTTCCTGTGTGGTTTCTGTATGTGATCTATACCACATTAGTGCTGCCATACATACAAAGTATTCAATCCCCATTCAGAAAAGAATTGGCAAAATCGGACATAAATTTGGCTAATCCGATGGGTTTGGCTTTTGCATCCACAGACGGCAGTGAAGACGCGCTGCAACAGCATGCACTTCATCGTGGCTGAGAACAACCACGCTTCCATCAACTTCTACAAGCGGCGCGGGGCGTCCGATCTCTCTCTGGAAGAGGGGTGGCGTCTATTTAGGCTGGACAAGCAGGCCCTGCTGAAACTGCATTCAGTCGACTGAGCTGGTCCCTGTACAGGAGTCCAAAAGGAGGAGAAAGTGTTCGTCTTTCTTAGTCAACATTAGAAATCAAAACAACTTAAAATTAAACTCATTGTTTGGTTGGGAAAACAACCTGTTATTAGTTTCTAAATTATATGTAATTAATACATATATTTAAATGACCAAAAATGCATCTTTACAAACTTTACAATGAATAAAATCACTGTGATCAGGATCTCCATTGGTTGCTACAGCTATTGCTTTTTCATCGGACAAGGACAATGTGTAATATGTGTATATTCTAAAACTAAACAGCCTTCTTACTTTTTTGTTCTCAATTATGAATGAATTCATCGCGGTCGTGAAGTTATATAGACGTTTACTTACTGTATTTAATTATGTCTAATAGCAGGTAGCAAAATAAATTAACTAAAATTAGCTTATCTAATTAGATTTTTTTGTATTTTAGGTGTGTAATAACTATTAGAAAGTGACTACATGGTGCAACATGTGCGATTGTAACTGTGCGCTTTGTCTGACACGTTTGAAACGTTTAATACTGAAAAAAAAAAGATTCTTATGAAATAGGCCTGATGTTTGGCGGATACAAAAGAAATGTCCTTTTTAATCTTTAGGGACAGAAAGTTAATATGTTACATTGAATTTATCTCCTATTTATCGCTTTACAACTTACAGGTAGAAAAGGGAAAGTATATTGAGTTTTTTTATGTGTGGTAATAAAAAGTTAAATGCTGCGCCAGGAAAAGTGTTTACAGTGTGTACAGTCAGACAGCTAGCAGACATGCTAACAGACCAAATGCTTCGATCGGATTTGTAGTGTAAAAACAATTTAGACTTTCAAAAGCAAACAAACGAGGGTTAGTAATAAAGTTCTAATCGCGTAATAGTTTTATTTTACGTTCGAATATAATGAAAACATTAATGTATCCGTTGTTAAATAAATTACGTTTTTTTAATGTACGTGTGACTGTTACACAAATCGTCCACAAGAGGGCGATCGTGTACACAGTATTAAACTATGATCACTCTTCCAAAGTGACCAAAGTTTGACTTATGGCACGATGTCTATAGGTTATATTTGTTATATAACACCAAGGTCATGTTGTCACTGATTAACAGAGAGCAATAAATCCCAGATTTATTACAGCTAAAAGAAATAAAGTCAAGCATCATGATCCACATGTCATCCACCGTGTGATAAATACAATATTTGGGATGGATTTTAAATAAACTCTAGCACATGATTCTTTACTAAATAATATATCATATTATCATTTTATGATTACACACACACACACACACACACACACAGACTTAATAGTTTACACTTGGAGGCACAATGTCCATATCTTTTGGAGTGAGAGGACGAGACAGAACGATCCCAAATCTCTCCTTCAGTATCTCAGTCATTTCCTCATCTGACAAAACTCTGGTGCTTTTTGCCGCCGGCCCGTTTTCCGACGCCAGCCACGTGATATAAAGTGTGCGTCCGACGATCGTGATCCGTCCCGTTGGAAGCAGCAAGGTGCACAGGGTTTTGCAGAAAAAGACGGAGCTCGTGGAGCTCTGATGATACTCGCACATGGCTTCGAAATCTTCTCTCCGACACGACTGGAGAGTGAACTTGTACAGTTGAACCCAGGAAGGTTCCTCATCAGGGTTCTTCGTCCCATCATCCTCGAGCAACATCTCCACGAAGAACAAGTCTTCGTGGGTTCGGACCCGGTATACACCGTGACTCTGGACTTGAGGGCGGTCCGTCTCTAAGGACAGAGGAAGCTGGAAACCAGATCCGAAGCCCACGTCACAGAGCCACTGGTGTCCATCTAGTGTCACCACCATGATAAAGTGATCGAACGGAGGGCCGTATGCTTTGGTGAACCGGCTTCTTACCTGCAAAAATACATCACAAACGAGATTCTTGAACTAAAGTTTAGTAGTTCGGTCAGATCAGAACGGCTAAAACTAAAATACAGCAGACACGAGCCGATATACAATGCTTATAACACTTTAACAACGTGCTACTGCATAATAATCAGCAATTCTACAAAAACACGACTTATTATGACCCATTCCAGATAAAACGCTGCTAAAAGACTCAATTAATTGGATGTTTTTAGCTCCACGGTCATGGGTTCGACCAATTTCTAACACTACAGCGTTCAAAACAATACATGCGCACACTTGTAGTTAAAGTTGTCTCTCGCTGCATATCTTGGTGCCTTGACGTTTCCTTTATGATCCAACATATGAAAGCATTTATGTCATCGATAGAATATCAATCAGCTCAAATCTCCAACGACCTTTATTGCCCGTCACTAAAACTGGAAAGTAAACGAAAAACACGACAAAACGTTCAGAAACATACCGCCCTCTAGCATTGCGGAGGTGAATCACGCCATGGTGTTTATGAAACCTCAAAACGGCGCTATAAAAGGAAACGGCGATGTTGAGGCAACAGCAGGCGTATAAATCAGCTTCCATCGCACCACGGGACGCTACAATACTTGGCTGTAGACGGGCTTTAAACTCGTCGATCACAATAATAATTAAACATGATCGAAGTGCAATTTCACCAACTTGTGTTGCACATCATATGTGCGGGGTTATAAATCTCGGGCCCTAGACGAGATGTTATTACTATTCCTAGTCAGACGCGCCAGTAAACGTGGCACCAGGAAGCCGTAAAGGAAGATAGGCATCACACAGACGAGTGTGGAGATGTGGACGGAGATCAGGATGATTCCCACCTGCGCTGCCACAATCTCCACCTGAAATCCCAACCCATCCAGGAGCCACGAGAACAAGCCGTTGTTTTCATAGCAGAAGCCGCCGCGCCGGTTGGACACGATCTTCTGGTAGATGGAGGGCAGGTGGAGGTGGATCTTCTCCCCACTGTGGATGCTCAGATCCTCGAAGGGAACCGACAGTAAATGATTCAGGTGCAGCCGGCCAAGGGCCTCCAGAGTCAGGGGCCACGGTGGAGAACAGCCGATACGGGCTAAATACTTCTCAACATCCATCCTAGTAAAAAAAAAAAAGAACTAAAATAAACTAAAATGAAATAAAGTCGATAAAAACTCAAAATCCGCTTTAAAAGCGAGTCTGAGTTCAACACGCAGTTTCAGAAGCACTTCCGGGTTCAAAGTCCGAAACTTTTACTCGTGTTACAGAAAGTTTATTTATTTATTTTACTGTGATTTATATATATTAAAGTGGTTTTAAAATGTAGTACAGTGGTTTATATTTTACTGTGAATTATATATATATTATAATTTAGCGATTTGTATATATTTTAAAATGATTTATTTATTTAAAATATTTATTTTACTGTTATTTATTTATTATATAATGCGATTTATATAT
>JAOUQU010345304.1:0-12574 GCA_028566735.1 Ammoglanis amapaensis
AGATAGATAGATAGATAGATAGATAGATAGATAGATAGATAGATAGATAGATACTTTATTAATCCCGAAGGAAATTAAGGAAATAAAAAATATCAAAGTTTAATATTCTTTAATGTTGGAGTGGGGGTTTTTCCTCTAGATTTTAGATCTTAGGAGGATATCTGTTTGTGCAGGTATGTATTACTGTGCAGACGTATACGGTAATTTAATAAAAACCAAATATATACCTATCTCACTTGCTTATTTTTGCCTGGTAAAGCAACATAACAGAAACATTTGAAAAAAAATTCTGACAATCAAAAACAAACCCAATAATAAAACAGTGACTGATGTAGCCACCTTTCTTTACGATGACACTCAAAAGCCTTACATCTATAGATTCTGTCAGTTGTTTGGTCTGTTTACGGAGGGACACAGTTTACTGTTTTGTTGAGGGACACAGATTCTCTATGGAGTTCAGATCAGGTGAATTAGATAGAGAGAACTTTTATTCATCTCCAATTACATAACTGGTAGTTTGGTAGCTTTCAAGCCTTGGAGTAGGACAATATGTAAAAATGGAGAATGTGATCAAAATATTCATTTGCCTAAAAATGAGGTAAAAATGGAATACAGGAAATATAGAAATATTACAATATTTCTATATTATTGAATTGAGTACAATTCCTTGCAAGGCAGTCAGTGTAGATGCATGTTCCTCCACTGTCTTTGTGGGTTTCCTCCGGGCACTTAAGTTCCCTCCCACAGTCCAAAGACACAGTCAGGTTCTACTTTTTACAAGTATCTTGTCGACTTGTCGACTGTTGACTTGTTGACTGTTAAATTTAATGCATGAAAGTAAAAACATAACATGTTAACGAGATGAATTTAATTATCTTTAGTATTTAACCCACAAAGTTTATTACAAATATGAGTTAAATAAAGCCAGGAACTGGATAAGTTTCCTCAGGGAAAAAAAAAGCCACAAGATGGCGCCAAAACACCACATATAGAACAACAAATTTTTAATCCAGCCAATTTCAAGTTTAATAAAATAAAATAAAAAATGTCATAAATATGTAGTTTAGATTGTTATTTGTGTAAATTAAACTACAATACATGTATTGTAATCATCAATCAATATTTAATTATGCGTTAAAATTAATCAAACGATTCTTGAATCGGTTCACTGAAATGATTCAGTGATTCAGTAGTTTACTAGTAGAGGTTCTGTGAGTCACGTGGGCAGCGAGCAGTACATACGTGTGTGCGCGCGAGCGGAGCAGTAAAATAGCCACAGACTTTGTTTATTGGTTATTTATTATTATTTTAAAACCTTTTCGAACGCAAAACGTGAATATATTCTGTGTATGTCAACATGTTTAAATAAAGTTTAACTTTTTAAATCGATTTCATTAGTTATTGTCCTTATTTACACACACCACTGTCAGTAATGCTTCTGTAGTGTGTTTACACGCTTCAATTCTTATTTTCATTATAAATTGTGGACCTGAATATAGTCAGAAGTTAAAAGAACAATAATATTACAAATATATATTTAATGTTTGTCCATGGTTCTGGTTTTGGGGTCCGTCTGTGTAACTGTAAAAGCAAACAGGAGCTTGTTTCAACAATCACACAAACTTTATATATTTAATGTATTTACTTTGGTTTTATTTGATTTCTGACAAAAGATTGTAATTATTTATATGTTTTACTGTGTACATACAAAATTTGTTGTGTTTTATATGAATAATGGTGTAATTATAGCTCCATAAAGACCGAACCCCATTTACGCAATTGGCGGAATTCTCGAAATTTGACGTTGACGTAAAAAGCTTTGTGAATACCAACCTTACGTAAGTAGTTTTGCGCATGCGCACTGGGGTTCCCCAGTTTTGCGCATGCGTACTGGAATTCCAGTCAATTTGTACTGACGAATATTAAATGCTCGTTTTTTTTCTACTTTGCACTTAACACATCATATATTTTTTATTTTGAACTAATAATTCTCCATATATTTGTTAACTTTTAAAATATATGTGCTTATTTACCACCAGTGGAGTTAACTGCTTGGGGGTGTGTTAGCCAACAGAATGATGGTAGCATTGCAATTAAAAAGAAATTATATCTTCAATTTAATTTATTTATTTAGCTTTTAATATCATGTTTTCCATATTTAATTGAATGCCACATTAAACACAGGCTTGGGTGATTTTGTATCTTCATTATGTATTACCAGCATGTCTTTGGACTTTTAAAGGAAACTCAAATGGGTGACCAAATTTTGCAGACAAATGCAGATGATCAATAAAGTGCTGGTATTGACTATATATATATATATATATTAAAAAAAAAACATTCATTCGTTTATTAATGGGCTCGTGTACTATAACTTAAGTTGTGTTATTCTTTTAACATGTGTGTACTTTTCATTGCTATAACATGCTACTGATGCTTTAATTTCCTAAGAGATCAATAGAATAAAGTAAAAAGTAAAACATCCGTCTATCTATGATGATGATAATGATTGATAAATAAATAACGTGAGCAGTATTTATGCAAAAAGTATATTTAATAATATTAATTATATTCAATTAGTTTATATTAGTGTCCCAAAACATGAGCTAACTCATAACATGTAGTGATGTTTGCTATGTAAAAGGTGTTATTTCATTTTTCAGAGAGATGCCATTTGAAACATACTTTTAGACATTAAAAGTCTAAACAAACTAAAATAAGATATGAAATAATTTATTAAGAATAAGTATCATAATATTCTTAAACATTTTCACAAAATAAAACAACTGCTTATTCTAATGCATTCGTGCACCAATGTTATTCCAATTACAAGCATAACTCAGATAAAGTTGTTCTAAAGACAGAACTGAAATATTATAATATTAGTGAATGCATGTTGGCCTAAACAAGAAAACACTTGAGCCACTGAGAGAGAAAGTGAGAGAGGTGGAGTTGTGGGTGAGGTTGTGCAGTCTCTCTTCCGTCTCCTCACTTCAGGTCTACAGCTTCTCTCTCGGCTGGTGCAACACATTGCCTTATTGTTTCCTCTGTAGATTTGATTGCTTTCTCTTTATAAAAAGAATTTTTGAATCCCAGTTTGACATAATGGATCTTTCTCTCGACAAGTTGGATGCTGCTGGATTTTTGCAGATTTGGCAACACTTTGATGCTGATGGTAAGAGAAGGTTAATCTATGCAAACAATCTATGTGGTGCACATATGCCGGAGATCTTAACTACATTAATTACTATACCCTATAATCGACTTTTAAAAGTCTTTTTAGCGGAATATGTATTTTTTTAATATGGTTTGTGTAGATATTTTATATCTTGGTCATTAGTAGCTGAGCTTTTTAAAAATATTTCTTAAAATCTTTTCTATCCACGCCATAATGCTTTTATACAGCATTTTTAGACGTTCATATAAATGACCTAATAATGCATTAAAGTTATCACCCATTTATATACATAGGTTATGGTCATATGGTGTGGCAGAAATAACCCAGTAATGTGTGTCTACATATATTTGACCATATAGTGTAGTGCTGTGATAGCTTTATTGCTTTCTGACGTATAACAGTATGAATGTGACTGTTACTTTATAAACATTCTCTTGTAGATAACGGTTATATTGAAGGAAAAGAGCTGGATGCATTTTTTCGACACCTGCTGATCAAACTGAAACCCCAGGTATGTGACTTAATACAAATAATATAGCTTTGTTAACAAGATAATGATTCTAGACCACTAAAGCCATCCCTGAAACTAATGATACCATTTTGTTTAATTTCATTTGGCATTGTTATATATTACATATAGCATAAGTCTAAGCTGCATTGCTGATCAGTTCTGCTGCATTCGACACCTACACCATATTTTCATAATCCATCTACACTTAATCATCCGTAATAAAAAAAGATAATTCCCTATTTGATTCATTGCATACACGCTTTCTTCACTGCAGGTTCTTTAATGTTCCTGCAGATTATACATCAGGTCTATTTTAAAGATGTCACTGTTAAGTTAAATGTAATTTTACCAGTGAAATCTTTTTTGTCTGGATGCTCATTTAGGCCAAATTCATAACTCCAGCAAAAGGTTCAAGTTTCTAATCATTGAGGCTATTTTGAATGTTTATTTAGCAGAGTTTTGTATCGGTGATTGCACTAGTTTTACTTGTTCAGTATGTTCATAGAGTCCTTAAAGGAACCTCTTCAGGAAATTGAGGTTAGATGTGTTGACACTGAATTTTTTTTGGCTGCCATATGTGCACTACCACAACAAGAAGACCCAAAATAGTTAATTTATTTTATTGGCTGTTTGAATTTCTTTTGAAGATTAATGTAAATTGAGACTGGATATAAAATATGCATTATAAAAAAATCTTTTATTGTCTTTATGGCAGCCCCAGATTCTATATATGTGAGAAATGTACTTTAAATGTATAGGTTATAACTGCATTGTCTGAACAGCAGGACTAACAGTGTTGCTGGCTTGAAATGGGAAATATTACATGTGTTTTTATATAATAATTTCAGACATAAGTCAATAGTTACAACATGCATTTAAAATTTAGGACAGTAAAATGTTCCGTTGTGCAGCTTACCTTTGCTTAGCTCCGAGTGTGAATGTGCATGTGTGGTGAGCAAACAGTCAATAATGGGTCATGGTAACAGAATTATTTTCTGCTTTATCAGGATAAGGTAACAGAAGAGAAGGTGCAACAGCTGAAGACCAGGTTCATGTCTGCCTATGATGAGACAGCAGACGGGCGGCTGCAGATCGAGGAAGTAAGGCTCAGATGCTGAAACGTTCTGTATCAAAAATACTAAGTTCTGAATCATTAATCATTCTTTCGGGCTTATATGACTTTTGATCTGAGGCAGATACAATTCAACAGGTCGGTCTTTTTGCAGTTGTCATAACCTTAACTTATATAGCATGCTACAGTGTTATAGTATATCAACTATAGTATACAGCTAGTGGTAGAACAGTGTAGTACTTGACTAGTAGCCAGAAGGTTGCCAGTTCAAGCTTCAGCCCTGGTAAGTTTCCACTGTTGGACCCCTGCGCAAGGCTTTTAACCTGAGATTTTTTCTTCTTTCAACAAGAATAGCGTTGCGTTTACAAGAACTAAAAGACAAATTATATTTTGTAATAATGGCAGTGTTGAATTTGGATGTTTTATTAACAACTGGCAACAGATATACTTTCTATATACAATTAATCCTGCAGTAAAACGTAAGTAAGAAAGTCCATTAGGATAAATTGGAACATTGATTGTAGGGCCGGTTTCCGATCATGGTAACTTCCCAGTCAGCTTTGTTGAGCAATCATGGTCAGATGTCCAAGATGTTGTGTGTTATGGCTGAATCGCCATAGAATCGATCGTAGTCCAAGAACTCCCTGATTATCTTTCATTCTGAAAGATAGAACAACATGCACATTAAACATCAATATTTGTTTTTATTGTTCTTGAGTTGAGTCCATAATCTAATAGACATTGGTTCTGCAGAAAGGTCAAGTGTGGTTGGTCCTGAATAATCTTAATCACAGTTGCCAAGCAATAGGCAGTGAGGTAGAGCAAAATGTTCAGTATGGAATTGAATTCAATAAATAATACATTTACAAGAAAAGAACAAAAGTGAGTCATCTAGTGGGACGCTGTGATTAAAAAGCTCTGCCATTTTTGGTGGGTTGGTTATTTGTTTAACCGAATATTTCTGTACTTTTAATAATAAAACGGTCATAGATTTAGATGGCTCGCAGAGTTTTTTAAATAAATGTAAGAGAAACATTTCAAATATGACCTCTGCCAGCTGATTGATGGCATCTGCTCAGGATGATGGGACAATGCATCGATCAGTGTGTGGCTTTCTGTGCACAAAAGCTGATTGGCATATGAACTCGTCTTGTGTGTAAATATGCAGTCAACAACCACACACGTGTCTGACTTGTGCATCTTTTTTTAGTAGCCCAAACACCTTAATAAGAATTTTTTTTCTACATAATCTTTGAATGCCCAACAATCTAGACTTTGATTTATTGGCTGGATTCCTGCCATCTTGCAATTCTGTTAATAAGTGAAATATCCTCTGTCAGGAGAAGAGCATTAGCTAAATGGCTTTGCTCTTGGAACATTATAAAGCTTTTTTAATCTCTAACATCTCCAGCCAGAAAACCAGAGGGCCACTCAAGGAAATGATCTGGCTTCCAGACAAGATCATAAATCTTTTTTTACTCAGACCGAACGCATGGCTTTGCTTTTTGGATGGATATATATTTTCTAAATTGTGTCCGTTAATTGTGTTCATTTGTATTTTTATTGTAAACTTAGTTGGCCAATATGATCCTGGCGGAGGACGAGAATTTTTTGTTGCTATTTCGACGTGAGTCTCCTCTGGACAACAGTGTGGAATTTATGCAGGTGATACTTTATTTTATCCTAATCGCATCATTATTATATTCTATTAGAGCTTGTATTAATGCTAAATGCTCTGTGAAAGTACTGGAGTTTTTTCCTTTACAGATCTGGAGGAAGTATGATGCTGATTGCAGTGGTTATATATCTCCAGCCGAGCTCAAGGTAGTTAAGCAGCATGTGATCTATTCCGTCAATTCTGTGTGTCGTGTGTGTATTTATTAAAAGTGAGTCACATGTTTGGGGCAGAATCTGATCTGCATAAACCTTGATTACAAGGTTCTGTACAAATCATTTCTTTTCGTCATTGATTTTATTTGGGCTTATTATAGTCATAAATAATATGTAAAACATTTCCTTCTGTACTCTTTCAGAATTTCCTTAAGGATCTCTTAAAACAGCATAAGAAACAGGTCTCCTCCAGCAAGCTGGACGAATACACATCCGCAATGGTATGAATGGTGTAAAAAGAGTATTTAGCACTGTATAGCATCGTCTTATTACAGGATCATCATCTTTTTGGTAACGAAACATAAATATTCTTGCAATTTCTGTAAATAAACCCAACACTATGTCAAGCCATAAATTTCAGTTTGCTAGTTATTGGGACTCTAATACAGCCTCCAATATTCTGTCAAGCTCTCCAGAAATCGTGAAATCGTGCCTATTTAATCAAAAAGAACTTTTTTGTCAGGATTTTTTGGCTTCAAACTGACTTGTATTCTCTTTACACTAAACCCATTTGTATCTAGTGTGGTTGAAACAACTTAACTGCTGTGTCTACATTTGGCCCAACTTGAATGTAAATATTTACTTTGTATACTGTATTTAATTTATAATCTTGACAGAAAATGAATATTTTGACATTTTTGACTCACTGCTACCAAAAATTTAACAATTTAGCAAGAATAGATTCTTTTGAAATGATTATTTTTTAAACGTTTCTGTAGACACCCAACCGGCTGAATTCAAAGCTGATATTCAAGATTTAAAGATTAACATTGGTGGAATTGCAACCATTGGAAATAAACATATTTTAAATTGATTAACATTTAGACCTGTTTAATAAACCAATTACATCTCAGTTTTAGCTTGAGGATAGATCACCGTATATTCTTACCAAGTATGTTTTTAGGATGGAAATTATTTCCAATCCAGAGATTATTGTTTTGGTAATCAAATCGATCTGTTTTGGGTGGTAGACGATCCCACATGGCCACATCTACAGAGCATAAAAAGAAATGATTTATTTTCGTGCCACTTGATGTGTGCCACACTTGTACCATACTTTTATTTTTGTTACTTTGCAGATGAAAATATTCGACAAGACGGGGGACGGCCGCCTAGATCTAAATGATTTGGCGAGGTAAGAAAGTAATAAAAACCTCACTCCTATGTGTGTGTTATGACGAAATTCACCTGCAGATGTTGGTCTCTCACAAAGAACCCAATCATAGAGAGGAAAACTAAATATTGCACACCTCACTGAAAGAAAGCTGAAAATGTTTGGTTGCAGCAATGTATATTTACATAATTTAGCAGATGATTTTATCCAAAGCGACTTTATACAATGACAAATACAACCAAACAACTTCATTGACCAGTTGAGGGGTAGCCAACAGTGGCAACTTGGTGGTAGTGATCTTTTAATCTGTAACACAGTAGTTTAACCACTAAGATACTAATGTCTAGTGTAAATACAAAAACTAATCAGTAGAAAAAGGAATGTATATGAACACTAGTGAGTATATGGGACAGAGGCAAGACTGATGGGTTAGTATTTTATATAATTACATTATTTTATAGGCAGCAATATATGGACAAACTGATATGTGAACGTTATCCTAATTTAAAAAAAAGAAAATGTGACATTACACTTAAAAATAAATTCCCACATATATAAGTTTGATTAATGATTAAAGCAGTATTTTCTTATGCTTTCTTCATTTAATAGAATAGAATAGAATTCCACTTTATTGTCATTGCACGTGTCGCAAGTACAAAGTAACGAAATGTAGTTTGCATTCATCCAGAAGTGCTAAAGATATAAACTTATATTACAATGTGCAGTGAGTTATAGTAAGCTATGACTAAGTACTACTATATACAGTTATGGTTATACTGACTATGAACCGGGTATTATACAGTATATAATATTTAGTTTAACTAAATAATGTAATATATAAATTATAATATAAGTTTAACTAAGTATGAGTGTATACCGTTCTGAAAAATATAGACTATGGCAGGTTATAACTAATGTAAGTATAAACAGTTATGAATGTACAACCTATGAACAGGTTATAAATATGGGTGGGTAAAAAGCAGGCTAATAGTAATATAAGTACATGAGAGGGTAAAAAAATCTAGTTTATCAATGGCATGTTGTTTTAATTTACTCTGAGTGAAAGGTCAATTTAAATGGTGTGTCTTTTAGTGCAACTTATTTTAGTTTTTTTGTTTTCTTTCTTCAGAATTCTGTCATTGCAGGAGAATTTCCTGTTGCAGTTTAAACTAGATGTGAGTATCTCTGGGTCTTTGATTCTCTAGCATCCGTAATAAAGACCTAGACTGCCGTTTTCGATGTGGTATTAAGCAAGATTATTAGCTGTTGAGCTTAAGTTGTACAGCAGGCTATTACACTGACCCACACATTTAGACAAGGACTAATAATTAATCACTGATATTCATTTTGACTAATATTCCAGACTGAAATGAACTAGTCACTTTTAGGTTTAATTGATGTGTTTATAACATTTGATTCCTCTGCTACATTTCAGGCAAACACTCTGCAGGAAAGAAAACGGGATTTCGAAAAAATCTTTAACCATTATGATGTCGTAAGAGTTTATTTTTCCCCTATTCTCTATAAAGCCTAATCTATATAAATATACATCTAAATAATGAGCTGAATCATTGTTTAAAGAGTTTCATAGGCGTGACTGCTTGATGCGACGAGCTCCACGCTGTATTCTTACTAGATTTTGAATATTACATGTGTGAGATTCCACTTATTTTTCTCCACGTATGGTGTATCCTAATGGTCAGGGTCAGTGCATGGTCTTAGAATAAAACGTGTCCCATCAGTTGCTACTTTAGCAAATAATTTCTGGCAGGTTTCCATGTCCACCATCAGATCTCAGCACCTTATTAATAATCAACCTAAGCACTACTATATCACCCCTCTGGTGTACTCGCTCCACTGACTCCACTAGCTGCTTTACAAGCCAAAAATAAATCCATCTACTTTAATGGTGCATGCATACTACAGGTATCTTAGAGATCCCTTTAAAATGAAATGGAGCCACACAGTACTGTTCTCTGTTGGTGGTAGAAAGTTGGTAAGGAGTTGTTGTTTTTGTAGAACAACACAAACTCTTTATGCGAGACTGTAGATATTATCCACACAAATGAAACCACATCCACCTACCTAAAAAAAGACCTTCCAACAATTACATTTTAGACAACAAGCACTGAACTTATTGACATATCCAAACCATTAAAAAACATGTATGTAAATATGTTTTTGAAGTATAATAAGGAAATAAGCAGCTCGGGAGCATTTGCCTTCATTTTTTTTTTTAAGCTTTATGCCTGTCATTGCAGAACAAAACGGGTGCTTTAGAGGGAACAGAGGTGGACGGATTTGTTAAAGACATGATGGAGCTGGTCAGGGTAAGATGTTTAATCATTACACCAATTTGAACAACTGCTAACATCAGTGATCAAGGAACTTCTAAACCCATGAATTTTTCTCATAAGTGTGAATATGAAATGCTTTAAATAAAAACCAACCAATCAATGTTTAGAACCCCAAAATCCAGCAATCATAATTTATTTTTACTCACTTTATCGTTTGTGTTTTGCATAGCCGAGCATTACAGGACAGGAGCTGGATCAGTTGCGAGTCGTGTTGCTGCGTCACTGTGACGTCAACAAAGATGGAAAGATCCAGAAGAATGAGCTGGCGCTCTGTCTAGGAGTCAAGCTCAAATAGTACTGTTTACTCACGTAGACTAAATATGTGTGTATGCAAAAGTACATATTTTCCATGTATGTCATTAAATCCTTGCAAGCATGAGATTTATGATAAATATTTTAATTCTGTCATAGGCATGTGCTGATTACATGATGTATTAATACTCATATCTAACAATAATGACCAGGCCAATGGCATCTATGAAAGCAAAACAAAGTTTGATCTGCAACATTTTTCTAGCAATTTTCAGTAAACACAATAAAACAGAAAATGATTTGATGTTTATAAATATAACCAATATTTTCTAAAATGAGTTTGGTCATGTCTAGTAGATATTTAACATTCTGGTCCCATGTCTGCATGGATTATTTTCATCACTATGGTCTTTTTATACCACCGGAACATACAAAAGGTGAAGAAGCTAGGTTTCACTGGCTGAGAAGCTGAGTTTGTGGTTTACTATATGAAAAAAGATTTCTGAATTACTGCCTATGATTTTAAGTTGGTCAGGTCTCACTGTATATTTACTTGTTGCAACCCGTTGCTTGAAAGCATGATTGCTTACATACAATAATGGCAGCATTACATGCATCTTTTACTTTTATGACATTTGGCCTTATGCTACCTACCCTGTAGACTAGTGATGTAAGCACTGGTGAAATTATAGGAAGATACACTGAAGGTCAAAATATGTTAACAGTTGTCAAAAATGTCCTCTATCGAACAAGCCAAATTTACACAAAGCTCTTTCATAAGGGAATATGCTGTTAAACAAACATACAGTGCTACACTCAACAGCTGTTGTTTGTGCAACAGTTTACTGACGTGCACACACACACACACACACACACACACACACACACACACACACACACACACACACACACACACACACACACACACTTATTAAAAATAAGTCAAATGCATGGTAGGAACGCATGATCAAGTTGAATGTAAAATTGTATTAGGAGTGTGTGCAAATGTGTGTTTCAATGCACAGATTGGGTTTTAAAAAAATTGGAATAAGACTATAATTATTTATCCAAATAAAGCATATAAAATGATTTTCTATAACTTGGTTGCAATATCAGCACATGCCTTGATTTGAGATGTTAAATTTAAATGTCTCCTCTGTGTTTAATAATAATGATTTGTGTCTTGTATTGTGCATGTAACTGTATCTGACATGTGCCATAATATATCCTTATTAAATACATCACTGGTCATGTTCTACGCTTGGTCTTTCATTTGTTTTTCATTAGTTATAATAATTAAAAACGTATGTGGCAAAGGCGTCTTCATAAAGCACAAGGTTACAATATGGTGTTACAGTAACTTTGTGTTGCATGAAATCAGTCCAAGACCTGTTTAGTTTTTTCCTTTTTTTTTTTTTTTTTTACAGTTTTGTTTCTTCTGACCTGATATGGTTTCAATCCCACATTCACAAGAATAAAGAGCTCAGTAAGAACAGACTGAATCAGTCAAAAAGATTTATATTATTGCATTATCGAATCGGGGTATGATCATTTGCATTGGGTGTTACTTTTGTAAAAACTTTTGTAAAAACCTACTGATAATGTGCGTAAAATTCAGATACAAATCAGAGTAGATTAGACAGAACTGTATTAATCCATTTGGGTTGGTTTTGTTATGACCTAACATTAAAAAATAATTCTTTGTTCAGTATTGACCAGCTTATCGATAAAACTGGAGAGTAAACAGAAACATGATTAAATCCTCAGAAACTTGACGCCCTCTAGTGTTGTGGTGTTGAATTACTTAGTGGTGCATATAACCTCAACGCAGGAAAACAACAGCATTGAAGTCAACACAGAAGTATAAAAATGCCTTGAATCGTACTCAAACCTCTCCCACAGCCTATACACTAGCCCTAACCCTAGCTCACCCTTTACTCAAAAAGCATTTGATGTTTGTTTTCCTAAACCTCAAAGATAAAATGCACTCCACTGAAACGTCATTTCAGTTTAATGATGCTTCGCCTTTTACCAAGTGCCTAAAAGCTGCTACATAATGGTACAATGGTGCATGTGAGATGGAAGTAAATGGATTGTATGCAACAACCTATTTGAGCACGAGGGTGTGAGTGAGTGAGTGTGTGTGTGTGTGTGTGTGTGTGTGTGTGTGTGTGTGTGTGTGTGTGTGTGTGTGTGTGTG
>JAOUQU010345412.1:0-22982 GCA_028566735.1 Ammoglanis amapaensis
ATTTTTTTTATTATTTTATTTATTTATTTATTTTTTTGAAACCCAGATTTTGCCCGAGGTTCAGCAATAATAGAATAAATTCTCTAGAATGAATTTACTAGTAAGAAGTAACAGATACGAATCACAATAATAATAGACAGGTGGGGTGTTAGATGAATTTTTCTAGACTGTTTGCCATCATCAGCAAAAGTCATATGAACTAAATTAAGCCATATGACCATTGTTCTATCTGTAGTTCTAATCTGCAAACGGCTCTTTTTCATAGCTAAGATGTAGAAAATATTAATCAGTTCAGTCGTTCACCATATGAAGACAATAATTTATCTATGGACAGCAGGGTCAGTGTGTGTCCAGTAACTATATAAAGCGTTCTCTCAGTCAGTGATGGTTTACAATACACCTAATCTGACATAAATGTAGAATCTAAGATCACTTAATGATTTAAATCGAGACAAATCATTTGTATCTTTATATACAGGTAGATGTATATCAGAAACAAATAAGCATTAATCATAGAGTTTTTGTCTCTTTTGTTTTGCCGCCTCATTGTCGAACACAGTTTCTGTAACGGATTAGGTGCATAAGTCGGCTGTGTGTGCTGTTACATATTCAATTTCCTTTTCTGTGTAGTGTTTGTGTGTGATTAATACTCAACATGGCGGTCACATCTCATATTTACACACCCACCCACAGATACATGTATTTTTATTAGATTTATGCATGTACGCATTCAAACACTGTTACTATAATCCTATCTAACCTACCCACATGTTCCCACAGATCAATAAAGAGAGGTATACTTTTGATCACAGCGCTGATCGATACTTCATTTAGCAGGCTGGGTGCGGGGAGAAAGCGTGCTGCATTAGTAATTAACTAAGTAATGAGAAGGAAGGGCACAAAGGAGACGACAGGTATCAGAGTACCTTTCTACTACATGGGCTAATCGGGCACTGGCTACGAGCTTTTTTTCTTTCTTTCTTAAGAATACTCTTATCACTACTGCTTTACACACAAAGGGATTATTCTGCTGCATTTAACCCAATCCATGCCATGAAAAATGTATTTACAAACTAGTGAGCACGCTAGGGGGCAGCAATGAGCACACAATCCTGGCACGCTGTAGTCAGTAAAATTCTTAACATACTGTCTATTACTTTGGGTCAAAGTTTAACAATACTATTGGTAGAACACTAATCTGACATATTGTTTGATACCGTCTTGTGGGTTTTGCAATACAGTTAAACTAGTTAATATTTCATTTATTTTAAGCTTGCCATATTTAGATTGTAAGTGAAGCTCAGCTTCCCCTAAAATGTCTTAACTTAATGGTCATGTGTACAGTTGTATTAATATGTCATTGACCACAAATGCATTAGAAGATGTTTCTCTCAAAGACGAGTTCATTCTGAATCAGCTATTTATCACAAGTTGACTCGATTCTGTTAACTTCTCATACATTCTCGTAACGTCAGTTCATTTGCCCTGTAGATGCTGAAAATCTCTTCACTTCAACAGGGCTGCATGGAAGTTTTTTTCACCGGTTATTGGCTAAATGCTACAATTTTATCCAGCCTCAGACGCAGAGCATCTCTGGGGTTGAATGGAGCTATGGGCGGGTCTGGGGGGTCTGGCGGGTCTGTACATGTCGCTTCTGCCAGATGATTGGAGAATCAGTCGAAAGGCTTTTTTAATTGACAGCTTTCTTTTTTGATTTCTGATATAATCCGAAAATTAACTTACCAGACCAGCAGTCACCATAGATTTGATTCCTTGTGTTATAATATATTAAAAAAAAAACAATCTGAAATCATTTAAATCAATCAGTCTAGTTTATAGCTGTTAAATACAGCGACAGATTAATTATTTAATTGTGAAAGACAGTAAGGGTTAGGTATTATTGCAGACTGTTTACTTTGTCTTATAAAGAAATAATATAAAATATTTTAGTACTCATCATGACTGCAGCAAGTTAAACATTAATAAAGGTAGATTTGAACAGTCTGGTGGTGCAGCGATAAAATATGCTAGCACACGAAGCTCTGATGGTCTACTGGAACAACGATGGCAGGCACTGGACCAGGGTTCTTCATAATTGAGCCTTTTATGACCTTTGCTAGTCCATTAACTGCACCTGCACATAGTTGAGAGATAATGTGCTGGTTACCGGGTGTGTCTCAGCACATGATCTGCATATGAACTTGACTCAGGTACAGAGGAATAAATGTAGGTACTTCACATGAGTCAAAGGGGGAGTGTGTTAGATGTTACGTACCACCAAATATAATGCATCAGAGTATTTAAATAAAGAGTAGGTAAATATGGTTGAAAAAAAGAATGGTGGTACTTAGTTGAGTAAGAATGTCCGCAATGCAGGTTTGTGCTTAAGTCAGGGATCCATGTCTATCCTTCTCTTGTGACTTCCCGTCCTGTTGCTTTGGAAAAGGTTATGTTCTTATCTCACTGAAACAAACTGACCCTTTCTTCTGCTCAATCTTCAGTCTTAGCTGGTCACATTTAAGAAAGTGTGGAATAGAACACAGCCCCTTTATCTCTGACTCCCCTTGGAATCTGCTTTTGTGGAACTCTTATTCATACTGTCATTTCTAACAATCCTCTGTTGCTTCATAGTGCCTTGCGGAGGAAATATTTCATCCGACAATGGAACCATCTTTTCTCCTGGTCACCCAGAGGATTACCCCAGCTCAGCAGACTGTACATGGCTAATTACAGTGGCTCCTGGTCAAGGTGTTCGTCTAAACTTCACTTTGCTTCAAGTCCATGGGCCACATGACTTTATCACCGTATGGTAAGCAAACTAGTGTTACTCTATAAAAAGTGAGAATATTAATCCACTTAGATATTAAAGTTCACATTTGTTGAGAACTTGGTGGTTCTGGGGCAGCACAGTGACTTAGTGGCTAGCACTGTCTCGGGTTCGATTCCCAGGTTAGGCAAGACTTTTTGTGTGGTGTCTGCTCGGGATTTCTCTGGGTATTCTGCTTTTTTCCCACAATCCAAAGATATTCTGTCAGGTTAATTGTATATGATTGTAGAATTAATGATTTTGGTGTGTGTGTGTGTGTCTGTGTGTGTTTGTCTTTATACCATTTAACACGCTGGTGACCTGTTTAGGTTTTTAGTGTAAGTGTTTAGAGTAGAAATATATATTTTTAATTCTATAAGATACATTGACTTTATTAAGAATTAGATCAGCTTAAAACATACCAAGACATTATAAATCTAAACAAGCTTTAATTATTTTAAAGTGTTTTTCCCCTGCTAAATAATAAAGAATTATAGAAGCCCATTGTTGCCACCTAAAATAAAAATTCAACACATTTATGTGCTTTAATAATTATTAATAATACAATTAATTATAATTTACACATTATTAAGTAAGTGGCAATATCATTATTTTGAGACACCGAGTCATACATAGTATCTCAAAACAACAACTTTGTATCTTGAAATAATGACTTACTATCTCAAAATAACAATACAGTATCTCAAAATAACGACTTAGTATCTCAAAAATAATGACTTAGTATAACGACTTAGTATCTCAAAAATAATGACTTAGTATAACGACTTAGTATCTCAAAATAGGACTGAGATGGTTCAACACTGTCGCCTCACAGCAAGAAGTTCCGGGTTCGATCCCCGGGTTGGGCTGGGGGCTTTCTGTGCGAAGTTTGCATGTTCTCCCCGTGTCAGCGTGGGTTTCCTCCAGGTACTCCGGTTTCCTCCCGCAATCCAAAAACATGCACTAGGTTGATCGGAAATGGTTAAAATTGTCCTGTAGTTTCACAAGGTCCCTGTAGCGATACGGGGTTGGAGAAAGACCTGGAAACCTACTCCATAAAAATAATTGCTGAGTAACTCTGGGGATTGGTAGCAGTCCACAGAGTGACCCAAGAGTCGGAAACGACTGAAATGGGTAAATACATACATACAACTTTCATAGTAACTGGGAATACATGTATTTATAGTAAAATCAATAAATTCAAAGTTTACAAGTTACTAAATTGTGGTAACATAAATATTATAATAATATAAATAATGTATGATTTTTGCAACACTTGATATGTGCAAAAAATGTGAAACTACTGCAGAGGAACGATTTTTCAATCATGCACTTCATGTTACCATTACACAATAAACAAATAATTTCTAACTCACCCAAGTTGACAAAGCTCATGACGGTGTCTGCTTCACTAACCACCGTGCCGAGTGGAGGTGTGTGGGTGCTGAGGGTGGGTAGTGCAACATCAACCTCCACTTCAGGGATGAAGCCAAGACCAATACCCTCATCTCCCTCAGCCGACACAGCATGATACAAATCCAACATGAAAAGAGGCGCAGAGGATGGAGGTCTCAGAGGTGGATGAGGACGAGGCCGTCCAGGAAGTCCCAAAATGGACAAAATCTCCTTCTGCATTTCTTTCTTTTCACGACTGCTGAGCCGCTGGAAGCTTGAGTGCATTGTGCCCTCCATTTTCCCACTCACACAAACAAGAAGGCACAAGGGAAGAATGATGAGCATTATGGAAAACCACAGCCCACCTGGAATTCGGAGGTTAGCACAGCTGGTTATGGTCTTTTTGCTGTCATGTGAGAGTATGTGCTGTACCAGGATCCCCTGTCTGCCAGGCAATACACAATTCTGGTTCAAGTTGGCATCCATCACTGGTATAGAAAATGCCCTGTAGACAACCCCAGCCGAGCTTTAAAGTAGGTTTTAAAAGGAACACAACCCCAGCAGTAAAACTTTGCCTTGATTCCAGGCAGGGATATATTTTTTCCCCATCAAAGGTAAATTACTGTCAAGTTTCCAGTTTATCCACCAATCCTTTGGTGACACCCTTCCAAGGACTGTTAACGGCAAAATAAGCCTCTCTTTGTTCTTTCTTGAGTTCTTAAAGTCTTACGTTTGAAGTGAGAGGAGAAAACAAACCATGCCAACAACGGTTAGGACTGTGGTTACAGCTCAAAGGAAACAAGCTTCTGAAGATTTTCCACTGCTTTAGGATGTTAAAAACAAGAAAAAAGTAAGAATAAGAGGGAAATGTACATTTATAAAATACATTTTGTGTGTATAGTAGTTAACAAACAGTATCATTATTTTTAGATATATCGGATATATCATGCATTGTCCATCGTACAGTTAACAAAATTATTTCAACAACAATAAGTAAAGAAAAAGTACATTTAAGTAAATAAAAGTACCAGTCCCACTGCTTATCCTTACCTTTTAAATATTGAATCCATGCTATAAAATGCTGTTTTTAACATGTCATTGGAAACATGTAAGGAAGACTATGTAGGTACATTTGCTACACCCTTTTGAAGCTTTTGGAACATTTTATAAATCCCATTTGATCGAAATAACTCGTACAAAACACCTGCAGATGGTGACTTCAGCAGTAAAGCAAAACCAGTAATCTAGTGCCTGGTATGGACCGAGTTATCTTATTTCTCTATGAAAGGTCTAAGAGAGGGAGTGACTTAAAATGAGAGTCCTCCTTCTGTACTCTCTTTCCTTTTGCACCATAAACATGGTCCAGTATACACATATCATTATCATAATACTATCTTATCAGTCAATACTAGTATGACTGTGCTTAATACACACACAGCAGTATATCAAATTTATTAGGCTTAAAACAATGAATTATTTACGGCTGTATTTATTAAAAAGGCTTAGAAATACACAATTTTGTGCAAATCCTTTAAACGCCCTTTCACCAGACAGCAGGCCTGACTAAATAGGGTACTATACCTAAATAATCAAAGATTTCAATTTATACAGTATGAAACTGTAAATATTATGACACCATTGGGTCACAGAACCATCAAAATTATTTTTGCTCATGTAGTAACATAATTTATCAGTGGTACTCAGTGGGTCAGTGCTCCCAACAAGCCACTGAATTATTTTTACGAAATTTAGACTTGAAAAAACTGTGGTCCACAGCCATGTTAAAGTAGAAAATAGAATTTCCAAATTCTTACCAAATGCTGTATTTTAAAAAACTGGCAACGGCACTAGTCCACAAAAAGTACATTCCAAAGTTTTGCGGATTGATTCTGCTAGTTAGCCAAGATTTGCATCCTGTCTGATGTGTTACTGCTTTGCGAACAATTAACTGCCGATCAATCGAAATATAAAAAATTTATTTATTAGGAACTAATGTGACAAACTATTGACTACAGTAACTTCACTTACTTTGATGGACCATGTTCTACTCAGTTAATTTAAGGCTTAAATCTGCATTCCCCAGTTTATAAGAACAAAATAGTTTCAATAGTTTATTCCATAAGACTAAGCTTAGTAGTGAGATGTGGCACTGCCACTTTGGGCACTGTACAGATGGTGTACAAAGAAAAAGATGCGAGTGGGTTTGGAATATTTGTATTTAAAGCCTGGACGAACATTTCTGCAGTTTGAAGCCCACAATTCATCCTAAACTCCATGTGTTCTATCCAAGCACCAAACTTTTACACATTCTAACAGAAATGACCACAGCCTACACAAAGATTCCTATGTTCATAGTTAAAAGCACCTTTGACATACTTAAAAACTAATTAAAGTAATGCATGGATGTACTATCCCTGAACTCATCTCTTCTAGAGATCAGACCGGCTGTTATTATCTCTTTGCTCCCAGTTCTATAATTAACATGACATTTCCTCTGATCTCTGGTATGTCAAATGTACACAACAAGCACACAGAGTTTTATTACACAGTATAGCTTCAAAATAAAAATATTTTGATAATAAACATAAACTGTTACTTTAAAACATATAAAATAAAACATCCACATTCATCCTTCATAATATAAAACCAAACTTATGACTAAAGATTTGGCCTATACAATCAATTATTCCTGTTATTCTGGACAAGGTCTCAGGATCTCATTAGCATCCATCATGACATGAGTGCAAAGCAATGAGTGCAGCTAAAACAACAAATGAGTTTCTTAAAAAACGAATGAGTTTCTTCTCGTTCGTAAAAAAACATTTAGGGTTTAAAAAAGATCAGAAATATGAATATGACTAAGACACAAAAAATGCCATAAGAATGTTGGGGAAAAATATGTTATATAAACGATTAACATAAAAACAGAACACACACACTCACACACTTCAATAAACAGTCAGAAGTGAAAATTACTGCAAGCATTATTTTAATACAAAAGAACAAAAATTCAGGAATTCATCATTTTCACTTTGTACTTGTACACAATCACAGCCTGGTCTTCTTCCTCTTCATTAGATTGAGGGAGTTTAAAGACTCTTTTTCATGAATCTGTTAAATCAGTTTCATAGCCCTTACCCTCTCCCCTTCAATAAAGACAATAAATAAATAAAAATCCCCTTTCAAATTCATTTTCATAATTATATACTTCAGTTTTTTTCAATGACAAAACTATTCAAAGCTCAGTTTCATCTGAGGATATGTATTCATCCCAAAGAAAATATCATCCAAGGGCTTCTGACCAAACACAAAGTAGGAAACAATGTTCAACATGATCTGGTTGTAGTCGAGGGCAAAAAGGCCACCAGTGGAATCAGTCAGCTTTCTGGACCATTCAAACTGAAATGATCATTGTCAGTCATTAGTGAGGCAGAAACAGATTAGAGCATAAAGCAGATTTATCAGTCTTAACATAATACTAGAGGTTCCCAGGATATGATACTGCAATGAAAAATAAATAAACATTTGACACTATAAGACAAGCAAAACAAAATACATTAGGATTATAAATTAACCATCAAACATTCACAATTTTTAAAGTGTATAAGTTGCGCATGACGACGCAATCGAAAGAAACTGTAACAGAACATCTGTAATTTACTGCGAGTGTTAAACAGGTGAGTACACACATCTGTACTGATGAAGAGTGAACTACAGTCACATAAACGTTAGTGCACATCTGTGACATGATCATCTGCTCTGAGACACCCGAAGAGCCCTCAGGATTTAGAAATCAACCAGCAATGTGAGTGTAGAAGGGCAACAGGGAAGCTGTAACTGAGCGGCGCTTCGGGGTCATGTGCTCAAACCTCTGACTCATCAGCAAGGATGTGAAGAAGAATCTCTCGGATCTTCCTCAACTTATTATTAAAAAAACATCATACAAAGCACACACACACACACACACACACACACACACATACACAAGTTGGATTTGTAATGCAGAATACTTTGTAAAAATTCCCAGATAAATGATCGGACCTTTTCCTGGCTAAAGGCAAACAGCCTTGCATATAGTCGACAGGGTGAAGGTACCAACCACAGATATATTGAAATAAACCCTTGGTGAATGTGTGCCCATGAGTCATAGGGACTGAAGCTTTAGCAGCTCCAGTTTCAGTGTGTTTATAGCTATTGCATATCTCTAGCGCTGGGCTATAATCCCAGTTCCAGTGGTGGTGTCGCTCCACATGTCGACTTGCACTCTGTGCGTATGTTTGCTGGTACACTCGCTCGGTTACATGTTCAAGTATCAGTCAGATCAAGGACTGACATGTAACAAATAAGGCAGCACTATTTAGAGAGTTAAAAAGTATGGACAGTGGGACAGTCCTGAAGTCAGGTGTTCATATGAGCACAAGCATACTGGGCTTAATTTGATAAGCTCAATGTCTTAAATTCATGTATTTTGATACCCCAACCAGATTCTGGCTTAGTGATGGTGCAGCGTTAGTGTCCATCTTCTAACACCTCATTATTAAAAACAAACCCCACAACTATTTCTTAGTCGCTGGTGTCTTGCCGCTGGGGGTCTTCTTAGAGATGGTGGGGATTTTTGAGGGTTTGGCACCTGGGCGGCGTGGCGTGTCCGAGGTATCGGAGCAGGCAGAGCGAGTCTCCATCAGCTCGGAAGCATCAGAAGCATCGCTGCCTCTTCGACTGCTAGCTCTGCTTCCACCACGGCTGGCAGGGCCGCTGGTGGAGGCGGCAGTGCGTTTGTTGTCTAGAGAGGAAGGACAAACGTCAGCATTACACACTGTAATAGGTCTAGTGCAGATGTGTAGACTTACACAGATGTGGTGTCATTACACAGATACAACTGTGTGGTGTCATGACACACACAGCAGTGTAGTATCACACACACACACACACACACACACACACACATACACACACGCACACGCACGCACACACACAGAGGTCGAATAAAACACCTGAACATGTCAGTCTGTTACAAGATCATGATCACCCCCACCCACGCACATGCACACACACACAGGATTATTTCAGTATCTCCATTTAACCTCACTGCATGTCTTTGAACAGTGGGAGGAAACTGGATAACCCACGCAGGTATGAGAAGAGAACATGCTAACTCCACACAGAAAGCCTTGAATCTCCCTAACTGTGACTTACACCCAGGACTACTTGCTGTTAGGCGACAGTGCTAACCACGAAGCCACCATGCCATGAATTAAAATATTTTCTATACTATTTTCTAACTATGAAAGTGTCAGGTGATGGACTGGAGACCTGTGCGGGGTGTGATGAATTGCACACACCGTAGTCAAAAAACTAAAAATGAAAAAATGAAGCTCAAAACAGCTGATGCTATATGTATTAAATGAGAAATAATATTAGCATTGTATTAAATTAAGTCTCTCTATCTATTCGTTTATCCAGTTCCTGGGGTAGGACGTTAATATTTGGAGCAGAGTTTTCCGTTCGGATGCCCTTCCTGACGACAACCACCAGTAAGTGATGGGAACTTGTGAGACTACTGGACAATTTCCCATTTCCGATCAACCTATTGCATGTTTTTGGATTGTGAAAGGAAACCGGAATACCCGGAGGAAACCCACGCTGACACCGGGAGAACATGCAAACTCCGCACAGAAGTTCCCAGCCCGACCCGAAGATCGAACCCGGGACTTCTTGCTGTGAGGCGACAGTGCTGAACCCCTCAGCCACCGTGCCGCCCAAATAAATTAAGTAAATAAATTAATAAATTATAACACTTATTTATTTGAGATCACCCACAATGAGGTAAAAAACAAAGATAATTTGGAGGGATAAAAATATATTTAAAATTCTGTTTTTGTGCAGCTCGTTGACCGTTCCTTACCAGAGCGGGCAGGTTTAGCAACAGACGTGGCACCACCATTCTCACCCGTCAAAGAGCCGCGGCTGGAATGAAACGGTGGTCTTTTAAGCTTTGTTGTGGATCCTCCCTGGAATTAGAGAAGGTCAGAACTTAATGCCATGCAGAGTTTATTACTACAAGATTGTGCATTCTCCCATTATGTCTCAAGATGAAGATACAGAACAGATAAACTAAAGTGTGGATCAGAACATGTACACGAATGCCAACGGAACCTACACACTGGCTTCATTTTGAAGCTTTCTACAGTTAACATGCTGAGAAATTCAGGGGAGGGACTGCTGTGTGTTACCTCATGCCCAGGGGTGCAGCTGTGATCTGGGCAGGACTGACACTTGGTCGAAGTTGGAGATTTACTGTGTGCCAACCAGGGCTTGGCATAGCCCCGCGTTTGGGATTGGGAGGACTGGGAAACGAGCAGGAAGGGAGAACAGAATGGGGAAGGGAAGGCAGCGAGAGGGGTTGGAGGGAGGGATCCAATAAGTAGGATGTTGGTGATAAATTCCAGTACAGGGTGAAATTGTGGAGAGGTATAAAGAGGAGGGGGACAGAAAGACAAAAGACACAAATAAAATCCCCAGTGATGACAAAGTGATTACCACATGCAGGTGAAAAAACAAACAAAACAAACAACAACAAACAACAATAAACACGGTAACCCAAACCAATCAATATAGAGGTAGAAGTAATGTGACAGCAACACCTTATATAAGACAGGATAAGTAAACAATAAAAGCTCTTAGGCTCTTAGATTTAGTTTAAACCCCACCTTTCAACCCAAAACAATCACTCCAGTACACATTCGAGACAAGAGAGGACGATAAAAACTAGCCTCCGTGAAAGTTAGTTGGAGTAAATAAATTGTTATATCGCACAAGTCTAATACAGACATCACTAAACACACACAAGTTACATTTTTTAGCAATAAGACTAGTTTTTAAACTAGTTAAGAACAGAAAAAAGGTCAAATCCTGGAGATGCACAAACATGTTCCGGTGTATCCTCGACCTGTTAATAAGTCTGACTTACCCTGGAGGAAGAGGCAGTGGGGGTTGCAGGCGCGGAGGGCCCTGAAGCGCAGCTCTGTGCACTTTGCGAAGCCGATGATGAGGACCTGGTTGGTGAGGCTGTGCGTGATGAAGGCTTGGAGCGTCTGCCACGGGAGCGGAAAGCTGCCAACCCCTGCGAGGCTCCTTCTGGAAGAATGAACTTTTCCCGCAGCTCCAGGTTGGTACGTCCCCGAGCTGAAAGAGACGGAGGAAAACATAACGCAGAGCTTTTAATGCACTGAAGAACAGACCGGCAATGAGCAGTGACAGTATCAAGAGCTGGTTCCAGTCCAACTCTCCAAAATCTACTCAGATGATGAAACATTAAACAAAATCCACAAGATATTAGGATGTTATAAGAGTGCAATAGTTAAATTAGGAAAGCTGCATTTGGGCAAGCATCCTTATACTGAGTACGTGTTCTATCCACAGCCTTTCTTCTCGAATACAGTATTAACTCACCACTTTGCATTCATGTGCACTAGATGCTAGAACGCGACTTTGACATATATCCATCAGACATGACTGGTTACATTTCAGGCACACATAAATACCAGATTAATGGCTAGACTTGTGCGATACCGATTATGATTACCAACTTGATTTTGTGTATAAGAATGAATTCCATCCAACCATAACACTGAATAAGACACTATTCCAGCGATACTGGAATTACTAGACATTATTAAGTTCTAGCACGATGTGATATAAAGACTTGTGGGTTCTGAAAATGAATGCTTAAATTACAGAGCTTTAGCATGAAACCTCTTTAGAAGAAATCGGTTAACACAAAAATCTTGCAAGAGATTATTCTGTTACTTGTTTGGTGTGCAGCATCTAAAGACTTGAAGTCCTTCAAAATCCAAACCTCAGAAATGTTACTGGCAACTTTGGTGCTGATTGGTTATGTCTGTGAAAGATGGCTGATGCAACATAGCCATTAGTCGGTACTCTGGTAAGGGTTCTTGTAGTGCATCAGGTAAGGCAGAAGCTGATAATTGATTGTAGATAATACTATCGATAACTGATGTCCAGTTACACCAAACTATTAAAACAAACTCACAAAAAAAGGTCTGGAGGTCCTTAACACTGTAACGATATTTTGTGATGATACCCATTGTAAAAATTGCTATTGTAAAAGTTTACTATAAAATACATTTACTATTTTACTATATACTAATTGTTTGACAAGGGATTAAAATGATTAAAAAGAAAACAATGGATAAAGGCTCTCCGTGCTAACCAAGTTCTTAGATTTAGTTTAAACCCCACCTTTCAACCCAAAACAATCACTCCAGTACACATTCGAGACAAGAGAGGACGATAAAAACTAGCCTCCGTGAAAATTAGCTAGAATAAATAAATTGTTATATCGCACAAGTCTAATACAGACAAATATGAGGTCTAGATAAAGAATCGATCAAACATAGCAGCACCAGCACGGATACATAATCCAGAGCAGCCAGCCATATACAGATGCAGAGAAAAGAAAATGAAAGATGGCCTTGAGCTATAGCAGTGATGCACGGTCAACTGTCCTCATAAATCTGAACTCATTTCAAGTATCAGGCAACATAAGGGCATGTATCGATTGGTTAAGCACCATACAATTACTTCCTCATTAACCAGGTAGAGTCTGTAATTCCTACCACACCAGTAAAGCCTTTAAGAGTTGATCCAAGCTGTATCTGTGAGCCAGGATGGCCACACCCAGCTTCTGCTGTTTGGTTCTGCAATGCTCATTATGGACACACACGGAAAGCAACAATAACAAGCCCGGCCGATGAGAATGAAAAGCGTTATGGTAGCTGACACGACACGGTCCTTACACTTACCAACAACATGTCCATTCACATATCAACACATACACAAACAAACAGCGATGAAGAGAGGGATCCAAGGCACGTGTCATGGGTTTAACATTTTTAGAACGATGACGCAAGACAGTTAGAATTAGCAGTGAAACAGGGCAGGAAGAGAGAGGGAGGTACCTCTGCAGCAGAAATAGCCAGAAGTGACCGTCACTGAGAGAGACAAGAGACAACATGGAGTAAACCCAAACACACAAAATTCATTCTCACATAAATACGCTCACACACATTTACATACACACGCACAATACTTACAAAACATTTTCTTTACTGAACGTTGTACCACAGCACATTAACACCACTAACACGTATCCCAGTCGACCCATTAACCCTGATTGCTTAGACTGTATTTTCGATAAAATGTTTTAGATCGTCCAGATATAAAACATAAGATTTATATCAAGGTGCAAGGTTCGAGTTGCTGTACATCAGTAGTGACAACAATCCCAACACCACTATTTTAACTATTTGCATTAAAAAAGCATAAGCACGACAAACAGAAAAGATTTTTTTAATCAAGGGGTAAGTAACTTATTAAAGGAATTTACCAGCGTGTGGATTTTTAGATCGTCAATCAATCCCCAATGCTAGGTTGTCACTGTTAGGCCCTTGAGCAAGGTTCTTAACCCCTAAGTCACTAAATGATGTAGACGTAAACAAAATATATCCACAAAACCTCAAAAAAATGACATTTCTTTTACACTATTAACTGGATTCAATAATTCGTTGTTGACTCCAGTAGTGGTTGCGATATTTATAGTGATATGGAAAATACTAAAACAAACACAAATGTAATTAATTTAGCTACTCCATTTCGGATACGTTTATGCTTTTTATCTGAACTGACCAAACACAAAGAAGTATTTTTAAATCAACAGAAACATTTGATTTGAGGTCCTGCACATATAAGACATACCCACAAAAGAACAGAAAGATGAGTGTAGATGGTTAGTGTAGTGCTACAGTCAGCCAGGCAAAACACTGCACTGAACAACACACAGGGGAAGAGAGAAAGGAAAGAGAACTAAACCCAACCTATACAGGATGACATGGAGCAGCTGAAGTCGGAGCGAAGAATTTTAAGTCCAGGGTGTTGAACTGGGAAGAGAGATAGAGAGATAGGGGATGGGGAAGAAAGAGAGGGAAGGAGATACCTAAGGAACATGCATCATGCGTATGATTTGAACCCATGAGGAAGGGACAGAGAGAGTGTGGGACAAAACCATTCAACATGCATATCAGTCATTCTTTGATCAGTGCTGCAAATGAGTCTTCATGTTATCATTCGAAAATGTCTAACTGAGCTACATTTATATTAGAAGTAGCTGTATTAAATTTGAATTCGCAGTGATGCTATGGGCTGTTTGGCTTTCTAAATATGGTAAGGATGAACAATCATGTTCGAATCGATTTATGCTCTTTATTTGTTGCTGCACTGCACCCAATGATACCAGGACAACTAAACAAAATAAACATTTAATTTACTTTTTTGTGTGGTTTTGTAACTTCATGTGAGTATTTACTGCTCGATCAAACACTCCAAGTTTAAAAAAAAATTGGCCATCTGTAAATATAATAATAACTACCTGATAAGCATTAGAACTTCCCTGGTACCACAAATCACCTGGCAAACACCACCAGAGCCTCACCCGACAGATTAGTGGAGGATTCATCACCCTGATGCTGGATTTACTTTCACCGTGCAATTACTATTTGCTAAGTCAATAGATAATACTTACAGAAACCTGCCTGTTAGAAAAAGACCATGAACATGTTCTGGCTAGACTAAACATTTTAATTTGTCAGCTTTTACATTGCAAATAAATTAACAATATTGTATTATTAATTTGAGGATCATTATTTTATCAATGTAAGACTCAACGGGATTTTGTGCAACTATAAATGCACAATAAATGCATCTATGTTGTATATTTCTACAAATAATGAACTAATACTGCATTAATAATACATTTATGTAAAATGTTTAAAGATTTGCAACACTTTTTACAGAATGACTATTGATTAAACAAAAATGTTAGATGTGAGAAGCATGAATCCAGACATGAAAACTACATAAATATTTCAGGAACTTTAGTAGCTTGAAACAATCAGAGAAAATGATATAGATGAATAGTATAGTCAAATAATATGGTTGTGTATTATAGATATAAATATTTTATATATACATACAAGAACACACACACACACATCACCAGCACTCACATATCTACTCCTACTGTATTCTGTATAGTCAGCATGTATAAACAAGACTTACCTCTGCAAGGGTCATTCTTCACCAAGAACTCATCCAGAGCCATCCAGCCTCCACCCACACGCACCATGACCGTACTACGCAGGATTCGCACCAGTCGCAGCTGCTGAGAGTCCCCGAACTAAGCAAAGGGAGGAGAAAGACGAAGCCCAGAGAGAAGAGAAAGGGTAAAGAGAGGTTTAAAAACCTGCATTAGTATCATACAGATCATATAATGGAATAGATTATATTTAATATAACTTAGCAAAAGCAATTGGAAATGTAAATTACTTTCTCATGCAGTAACATGCATCGTACTTAACATTCCAGATGATTCAAGATAAAGCTTAGCCCAGCAACCCACAAAACTACAGTTTAAACTATTATTGTTTAAATATATAAATGTAACCAATTAAATAAGAGGAATTCAGGTAAATCTGGAATTTTTCCTTAATGAGTTCTTAATGTAATTAGCATGTAATCAGCATTAATACGGTAGTTAGTAAACACATATATTCAGAGGGATTTTCAAATGAGAAATATTTAGTCAAAAACCAAGTGTGGCGCTTACAACAACCCCCCCCCCACACACACACACACACACACTTCCAGACTTTCAATTACTCTTTCTTTTCATAGAAATCAGAAACAAGATTTACCTGAATTTATCATATTTCTAAACTAAAATAGCTAATATGATATACCAAATATTTTAGCAAGCCAAAAAATCGTAATCATTTCAGAAATCGCTCCTCCACCAAAGAGATGAAGATTAGTTCCTGATTATTACCAAACCCTATCACATAACCCCATCACATAAACAGTCCAAAAACAGAGCCTTCAATGTCTGCTCCAGAGTTGAACAAGCATGCC
Organism: Ammoglanis amapaensis; assembly: GCA_028566735.1. Taxonomy (NCBI): domain Eukaryota; kingdom Metazoa; phylum Chordata; class Actinopteri; order Siluriformes; family Trichomycteridae; genus Ammoglanis; species Ammoglanis amapaensis. Next base: position 16,187 of record JAOUQU010345412.1, read on the forward strand.
GTGCATAATTAGGAAATGTTTATGTAAACCAGACAGGAAACACCTTCAAACTGAAGTCAAAAGAGTTTCGAAATAAAATCTACTAACAGCATCCAATACACTGTAAGATTTATCAATAAAATTATTCTTAGAACATTTTAAGATGTTCAAATCTGATTCTAAAAGTATGTTTCCTATCCAACTAAAAAGCAGCTTATGAAGGCTCTGCTAAAAACATGTCACATCGTTCACATTACCTGATTCCCAAGGAAGAACTACAAAATATCCAGCAGTCATGGAGGAGGAAAAACACAAGGAAAAGAAAGAAGAGATGAAACATCAAGTACACACGATACTTTCCAGTAAACCTGACCTGCATTCTTTAGAGTCATTTCTAAACAGACACTCATACAAATGTATTAGCATTAGTCGAGGATTAGATGAAATCCGATGTAGTTTGTTCTGGTGCTTCTAAACGTGCTAGAGTTGCAAGAGTAAAGAGATAGAGAGCTGAACGATGAGTCTGTAAGCTAGAAAGATTCAGACACACAGACAGTTTAGTCAGAAAGCCAGATGTGTCCGAGACCTGTGGAATTAAATGAGTTACATGAGTTAATATCGTTAGTAAATAAATGAGGATGAATGAAGGAGAGTAAAAACAGAGCAGCTCCTGTTTTCACTGAAATAAATGAGATGAGATGTTTTTTTTAGTTTGTTGGTGAGAAGCTCAGAACACAAACAGCCCAGATGTTGCTTTGGTAGTTCAGTAAAGCACTTTAATTAGTTAGCATCCTAACAAAAACAGCACTGCACTATCATCCCAAACAGAATGCTAAAATGAGGGATGGGCATTTATCATTATTCGGCTTAAATAAAATATAAAAAATATAAACAGTTATTTGTTTATTTTTATCTGTGAATTTAGAAAATTGTTTTGCTACCGTAAAAGTATTTAAATGTAAACAGAAGTGATTTATTTGTCCATAAAAAGAGATTCCGTTACTTTTCTCTGGCATGGATAGGAAAAAGCTCACAGTTCCAAGTGAGGTCATGATTGAATATGAACACAAATACAAACTGTTCACTGTCTGTACAACAAAGTCTTAAGTACTGTGAAAAAAATAATGTAATAACCCTAAATTAGCTAGTTTTTCAAATGTGTTTGTGACTCCTTGATTGTTTTTAACTGCCCATCCCTGCTAAACATCTCAAGGAAAGTGAAAATTAACTGATTAACAGCATGATGGACATTCACAAAGAAATATACCGTAATTGGCCCGAATATAAGCCGCACTTTTTTCCAAAATTTCGAACATAAAAAACTGGGGTGCAGCTTATTTGCGCGACTGATAAATTTTCAGTTGTAACAGAAACTTCAAATCTAGCTGCACATTTATAACACATGTTATGATGCAACATTTATAACACAACATGTTATGATGCAACATTTATAACACAACATGTTATGATGCAACAATGACGCTCATGTTTGGATTTTTGAATAAGTTGTTATTGGGTTTATTATCATCGTATACCGACCCAGCCAACATAACCCCCTCTTGCAATTCCGTGTCTCCGTTTTTACCGAGGGCGCCACCGGCACCGCCCGCCTCATACCAAAGTTCTGGAAGCAACGCCTTGCATCATCTAGCGACAATTGACGTGAGCTTTGAGCCCAGTATTCACCACAACAGCCCAAAGACAATAGGTACTAGATAAAGTTTTATACTCTCAATTTTTATATTTTATTCTGAATCCCTCTCTAAATTAAAGGTGCGGCTTAGATTCGGGTGTGGCTTATACTCGGGCCAATACGGTAACTGACATATCACACACACAAAAAAAACATAAAACAGTAATAAATACACACATATGCAATGCTTTTAACAACTCACCCTGTACTTGTTCTCCCCGATTTGCTCCACCTGGAACCTTTTAGCACACTTACACTGAGCCACCTGTCTGGTGACCTGCAAACCAGAACACCATTTCAGATGTTCAGTGTAAAAGCATTAATCTACACAATTCACTGAAAAAAAGTAAAAGTCAAGTTTACCTCATCTTCAATCTTGTCTGCATCTGTGGTGGGTCTGTACGCATCCTTGTTGGGGTGCAAGGCAGCCACAAACTCGTAATAATCGATATAACCATCACCATCCTGATCAAAGATATCAGCAACTGCAGTCATTTCCAATCTGCTAGTGGGAAATTCTGAAAGTAGAAAGAAGTGGCTTGTTAAATATGTCCAGATTTCTAAATCAGGGCCATTGAAATGTAGTCAACTAAAAAGATCAGCAAATGATCTTTGTATACATACTTGAAGCCAGGATGCCATCTATAAATTCTTGTCGAGTGATTTTGCCATCTTGGTCTTTGTCGATGCGTCTAAAGAAGTCCATGACACGAGACTTCTTGTGATTCATCCAGCGCATGTATTTCTTCCTCCATACATCAAAATCAAAGTTGGCAAACTCCTTCAACTGCGTAGTGGGAACAGAACCAAACATTTAGAAATAGATACTAACATAAGGTCCCTACATACAAACACAGATAATGGTAAGTAAAGAAAATCGGCTTGAATCTACTATAATACTACTAAGTTAATGAGTATGATTAAAAAAATATATTACATATTTTAGTGATGGCTAAAACATGTAATATATATGGCTAATTAGCTAATCAATGACCCGTGGCTAACCCTGTTTAACACTTAATTTGCTTTATTCTTTAGGTGTGTCCCGGTAATAAAAACTCGATACAGGATCACGACCCGGTTGCTAGATCAAACAACATTTAAAACCATTTCCATACCTCTTCCAGTCTGTCAAGGGCATCATGAAGCTTGCGCTGGCGATCCAGAGCCAGCAGCCAAACCTGTTGCCATCGAGAGCAGAGCTGGTTGAGGCGAGGATTTCCTCCTGTAAGCTGCACTGTGTTCTGCTGCTGCTGCTGTTGTTGTTGCTTACCTAACACACACAATGCAAATTGATCTTAGCAACACCTCTAAAAGTAAAACCTCGAGAAGATTGTGGAGAATCTTACGAGCTATCCGTCTCTCAGCAAGGCTGCCGGAAGGTTCGGCCGTTTTTCTCTTGTAAGTCTTTGTGACTTTATCTACGTCGGGCTGTTTACGAGTCATCTCCTCCATAAACACCTGAGCGTTAGACAATCATAAGCACGTGTTCACAATAACAGTTCTATTTTGCACTACAATTAACTGTATTGAGATTTTAGGTTATATAAAACGTTCAAATCAATATTGTGGCTGGTGGCTTATGGACCAGTAAATTCTAATAAAGCAGTGCAGACGCAGTGTGAATGAATATTTGTATTTTTTAATGTAGCAATTTACTTTGAATTCAGTTCTTTATGTAGAAGCTCCGCCTACCTGGTGCTCAGTGATGAGTGTTTTCAGTTGTGTAATGTCCTGTGGAAGGGGCTCTGTGTCACGCTGTACTAGCGTGGTCTCTGCATACTGTAGCCATGCCAACAGTTCGTCCAGTAATGCCGCGTTGCTAAGGAGTTCAGAGAGCGCAGTCTCCAACCTCTGCTCGTGCTGCTTAGCCCAGGTCAAAACCTGAAAAACCACACCACCATTACCATTCAGCAAAACTTCTACTGATGAGAAGAGACGTAGTTTCAATTTAATATAAAACATCATGCCAAATGGTGAACAGAACAGTGCCGCGTTACCTCTTCGAAGCGAGCTCTGATGATTGTGATCCAGTGTTTGATGGTGGTGATGCAGTCAGGGTGACACACTGCCAATATTGCTTCCCCCATGCCGGCTGCTTTGTTCACGTCCACTCTCTTCTCCTCCACTGTCTGCATGAAGTCACGGTGCGTGTGTAGCAGAGCCTGCAGCGTTTCTGACTCTTCCGGTAAAACACCGCGGAAACGCAAGGTTTGCTCTGCTTCTGAAAGCCATTCCAGTATCATCTGCACTGCCTGTCTGAACTCTTCAGCCTGTGTGGACGCAGCGAGAGGAGAAACAGATGAGGGAAGAAATATAGACATATGAAAATTATGCTACAAAACAGCAGCTGGATAGAAAAATGCATAAAAATAGAGACTTTTGTAGCTTCAAATGGAAGCATGGTTGCCAAATCTTTTCCATCCTATTCATCAGATTGAGCAGAATCAACTGAGCAAAATTCTTACTTACTAAATCAATAGTAATAAACTTTATTTACAGGATGTCTGCTAGGTTTTACCTGTTTGAGAGCTTGCTGAAGGCGGGTCTGTTTGGTCACAGACAAGGCACAGACGGTGTCCCAGCGATTGCTAAGCTCCTGCACTTGATCTTTGACCCAAGCTGTGTCGTCCCGACCGGTCTCCATGAGCTCACGAGCAGAGCGTTTAAGTGCCTGGACACTGCTGGTCCTCTTTCCCAGTTCTTTTTGGAAAGCCTAGAGGATCAGCAAGAGCAAAGGATGAGATTCGTAATTGACCAAACATACAATCAATTTAAATATACTTCAATATTCAGACACCTTTATCCAAAGAGACTTGCAGTACAATGACCGTATACGGTCTGAGCAATGAGGGTAAAGATGAAAACAATAACGGGTACCTTATGTGAATCCAGCAGGTTAGAGACTAGGTCTAAGTCCCCATGGACAGGCTGATCTTCAGCCAGCTGCGGTTCCACTCGATACAGCCAGTCCACCAGAGCCTGAAGGGCCTCTGAAAATTGTCCTGAAAACAGCAGAGCCTCCTCAAGCTTGTGCTGCCTATATACACATAAAACAGAACACAAGCATGTTTATGATCGCCTAGATTCTCTTCTCAAGAATGTCTGGTTTTAAATTGATTCCAAATGCTTTTTTGGAATATTTTATTTAATATTTTTATTACCTTTCAACACTTTTCCCACAAACAGTGTCCCACTTATCTCGAACCTCCCCCAACAGGTTGTCCAGTTTGTGTGTGTCAGCAGGAAGTGTTGTTTTGTCCCGCATGGCTTTTCCAGACCGTACTGTAGTATCATACACAGGCTGCTTAGAGCCTAGAGCCTTTTGGAACTCCTAGAACATTTGACAAACAAGTAAAATGTTAATAAATGCAAAATGCTTATGTCCTGGAATCATTTTGGCTGAGTCAAACCTTTTTACAAAAGTTAAATGGACAACTTTGGATGAACAATGTTTTGAACGACTGACTACATATAATCAGGTGAGTGCGAATTATATATTTCTCTCTCTCTCTATTTCACCCTTCAGTCGAATTCGACCCTGGGTTAGACCGCTACCGATCCCCAGAGTATCTCGGCAATTACATTTTACGGGGTAGGTTGCCAGGTCTTTCCCTAACCCTGTATCTCTACAGGGATCTTGTGTGTGATTATGGGACAATTTTACACATTTCCGAGTGCATGTTTTTGAACTGTGGGAGGAAACCGGAGTACCCGGAGGAAACCCACGCTGACACGGGAAGAACATGCAAACTCCGCACAGACAGTCCCGGGGATCGAACCCGGGACATCTTGCTGTGAGGCGACAGTGCTGAACCACTCAGCCACCGTGCCGCCCCGGTTGTCCAATAGTCTGGACGGGATAATTCACTGATGTGTCTTCATTTTGCGGTCCAGCTTATTTTAAATCATCCCACGCTTTAACAATCTTTTCCGTGATAAACTATGTACAATGTAGAAAATGAGTTAAATCAAATGAATAGGTGTACGATCCAATTTGCAACCAAACGAACCCTCCATTCTTGGTGGTTCTTGTTTGGTGCATGTGCGAGGCTACGCTTTGTTACACCGTGTCATATCATGCATGGCAGATGATCTAATCGTGTCTGTTTACGATATATAATGTCAGCCAAACTATGACAAAGCCGAAGCTTCGAAATTCTTATCATTATTGGCAGACATGTTCGAACAGATCCACGGCCGTGTCCAAACGGGCTTTACACATCTCTGTACATTCTCCCTCTCAATCTTTACCACACAGTCTCTTTACATTTTCAGCATTTAGCAGACACCTTTACATCCCGGTTACAGTCTCTTGTACAGTCTTATTATACGGCTAATTGTACACTTTTTTAAATTTTACACAGGTGAGGCGACTGACACAGATCATGAGGACTGTGTTCCCTGTGAAGAAGGCTGTCAAAGGTGTATAAGTGGTAGGTGTCATTCCAAGCAATGTGGTAATATGATCCTGGTATTTGAAATAATTCCACAAGAATTTTATTCGCATTTAATTGTGACATTTCTGGTCATAAAACGGCTCGATCGAATGGAACGATAATGACCCCATCGTTTGCTGTTTTTCTCTATTTATCCATTTGAATTTCGGAGCTGAAAAGATGTGTAACCTGATGACTCCATATCGTGTGTGGATCATCAAAGTGTTAGATCCCTGCCAGTACTGTCGAGAGAAGTGCGTAACCAAATACAGGCCAACTGGATGAGATTAATGATGAGGGTGATGCTGGCTGATGGAACGCTTCTCAACTTTCTGCATTTCTGTCTTTTGGTCTTTGGGGAAATTAATATTTGAGCTTTTCATGACGGTCTGAAAACTCTCCTCTGAGACACGTGGAGAGCTTTCTGTTAAAATTCATCAGATGACATTGTGAAAGCACAAAACTCTGACGACTTTGTACATTCTGAAAGGTCGGACAAAGAAACCGACTTATCTTAACTGCTTTGTATAAATGTGAGTAGCGGCAATGAAATGATTCATTAGTAAATTCAAATTCAAAATTCTAATTCAAATTTTATTTGTCATTACACTAGGGCTGTCCACAACCAAGGATTTTGTTGGTCGACCAGTGGTCGTCATTTACTTCAACTAATCGACTAATAGTC
>JAOUQU010345413.1:0-12574 GCA_028566735.1 Ammoglanis amapaensis
ACCAATGGAATTTGGCCGACTAGTAATTTATTCGGTCGACCAACGAATAATCGATTAATTGCGGTCAGCCCTAATAAAAAGGATGCATGTTAAATCTGTTTTCTGACATGATCACACGTATAATAGATGCTAAGATTATAGATGATAAAAGAACGTAAAATCACAGGGAAAATGGAGCGTATCAGTCAACGGCTAATCAACAAATGTGACGTAGCTCAAAACCAAGCATTCAGATTCTGAGATAATTAAATGAGTATCTATTATATCTCTTTAGGTCCTAATCATTCAATGCAAAGAACTCCATGGAAATGTATCGTAGAGCCCATAGACCTGTTTTAACTTGTTTCAAACAAAGAATAAGACACTTAAAGAGGAATAATAGTAACAATAATATTAATAACCCTCACACATCAGTGTTGATGCATGAAATTGACGTTTCTGCCCCGGGATACACTAGCATCCATCTAACAGCACCCAGCACCGTCTTGACAAAACATGCTTTCTTTACGAACTGCTTTCCACACCTAATTTGTTCAAGGGCGAGTTTATCCTCCCAGTTAATCCCAGAGCGCAATCTGTAAGTACGACACATTTCTGGAAGCTTCGGAACCTCGTAGGAGCCCTCCCGTTCTCCTGTGGTTATGGAAAGCTCATGCTCTGCAGTGTGGCTCGACACATGGATGGAAACACACACAGCGGTTCGTCCAATTACAGGACCGGCGGTGTCAGAAGTGCAGTGCTGGAGGGTTCGAGGTGGGATTTGTGTGCTGAGCTTCAATCTGCTCTGCTGCTCCCTGGAGTGCTCTTTCCTTCCAAAGGCCATTTCCCCCTCGCCATCCATCATACCCCGGGTGACGGTGCCAATCTTGGAGCTTTCCTCCCGCAAAACAAAATGTTCACCCGAAAACATGCTGAAGGAGACGGCTGGGTCGTTACTCTCGTCGTAGAACGTCTGGTACTGATTTTTTAAAACATTTTTTGCGATACACTACACTAGGTCCTTTTGTGTACCTGCCGGGACTACAGAACATGTTAAAACCCTTCGTGAGACACTGTTTCCTGCATAGAATATTGATGGATTTGCTGTTTTCCCCCTTGTTTAATCCCATTCCGGGTCACAAGGGGTCTGGTTTAAGGAGGCGAAATGAAGGAAACCAAATCAATCATAAGAGAGGCTGAGTGTTCAGGTGGTGCTTAAGTCTGACACACAATTTCACCAGTGGCTAAATGTTCTGTTCTCCACGTGTCTGTATGAAAGGTCCTCCAGATACTCTGGTTTCCAAATTTTACATGCGGTGCATCTGACCTCGACACAAGTCTGATATTTTTAACAAACCAAGACAAATTCTCAAATTTGTAGAAGTCACTTTGGCCCTGATTAACGCTTAAAAAGCACTGTCCCATACCTACAAGATAGTGGCCCTGTTAATGCATTCGTTCCAACGGAAGGCGGTATTCGACACGACCACTAGTGTTTGTACCGAAGATGTTTAACATGCACGGCGTTCATTAGGATCTTCATTATTAATTACGGAATCAAATGAAAAAAGCTGCCTCCAAGCACCGAGAAACGAATCCAATCATTTGTGCGTCAACCAATAAGGTTTCCTTCATTTCGAAATTCTCGTCGGGCGCTTCTGTAGACGGAAGTGATATTTGTTGCTAGAAGTGAGTGGTCACGAGGCTGGAGAACATCCTGCAGGCTGGAGAATGAATTATTGAGGCAGACCTGAAAATAGAGAAAGAGGGCGTTGGGACGGCACACGTGGCGAAGCTGGCACGTGCCATCGTTCTCCGGAACATCGAGAACATGCCTAACCGTGGGCGAACGCCTGTCAAAAACTAATAATAATAAACTAAACAGCTCTTGTGTTCTTAACTCGTCTTAAGATTCAGAGGCTGCGTCCTTTTGTAGGACCTGGTAGCCCACAAAAGCAGAATGGAAGCATGAAACAAACCCAGGTTGCCATGACGATTGGTGATCTATAACATTCAAACATCCATGCACTTTTCTAGTTTGTGATCTTTGATAAACTGCTGGTTTCTCCACCTTTGCATGTGTGTAAAGCTAAAAATAAAAGATAATGATGCAGCGATTTGTTTTCCATTTAGGGGTCATGGCAGAAATAAACCCAAACAAGCCTAATTATGACCTCATGACTATTATTAGTAACCGCATTATCCTAGTCAGGGTTCACTTAGACCTAGAGGTCATTTAGAAACCCTGAACCCACTACCACCACCACCTAAAATACAAAGAATAGGCAAAGCATAATGACCATTGAGCGGTGACGTAAAAAAAACTGATCATTTTGTTGTAGTGCCAGCTAGTGGGTGGGATATATTAGACAGCAAGTGAATGTTTTATCCTCAATGTTGATGTTAAAAGCAAGATCCGGCCGTCCAGGGAAGAAACCGTTAACATGGGCTGACATGGGTCATGATGATGTACCTGGGGAACTAAGCGATTCGTTCCAGAGGAGCTACTTAAGCTTAAACAATATTAGGTTTTTTTTTTATTATTATGTTTTGCTTGATCTGTGTGTGTCAATAGAACATCCAACTTACGGATTGAATCGGTTCGTAAGGATTATTCTCACGTCAAAATGTTTAATATGTTAAATCTTTTTCCGCCCCCCAAAAAACTGTAAATAGGATTAATCCATGTCAGACCACCCACCTTTATAAATAATAACTGCTCTAATGAGGCGTTAATCGTTAATCTTCTGCCTCCTTTTGGCTTAATTTAGGATTCCTTGTGTTTCGCGTCTCTTGTGTCTCGTAAACCTGGCGAGAGAGGAAGCGAGGGATGGAATTCGGGCCGTTTAATTGCTGTAACTGGGTGAAAAGAAAAAACGAATTCCATCACAGAAGAAACGGTTTCACGGTCTGCGAACGTTGTACCGTGCTTGACCGAACTCGCTGACAGTGCAGACATACTAGAAGTGTGCGAACGAGGTGCTGGACTTTAAGGATCGGCGTTTTCGAGAGCTACGCTAGCTGTCGGCCGACGTGATAATGGAGGAACTGTTCGTGTTTTTACTGCGGCCGTTACTGAACTGTGTTACGGGAACCGAAGCAGCTATGGGCTCGCATGTGGAAGCTATCAGAGCCGTCGCTGATTATTTTACGCTGCACTGCTTGCTGCTCAATGTTCAAAATAAGTGGCATTGCCGTAGTAACTCATGCCATTTGTATGTTGTGTGTACACATTGTGGTTTACACATACTGGTGTGTGAGTGTATGTGAGGGGGGTATTAGATTTCTGCTAACAGCATCCGAGAACATCATTAATAAAGTTCCCTATTAAAAATATATGCACGCCTTACTTTAGATGGCCAAGTAAATTATACACCCCGAGTACACTCTTCTACTTTTGGTCTGATAAATAAGTAACACAATTAGTAACTTATTAAAGCAAAACTGGAAAAGCAATTTTCCTCAAGATAAAAAGCGACTGTGAAGGCTGAAGACATTTTTACCAGGAGTGAATCGATATGGACTGAGATAGTGGTGTGTGTTTCTGAAATACACACACACACACACACACACACGCTCACCACTGAATGTACACACAACAGTCAAGGACGAACAAACATGGCAAACGTGAGTAGCGTGAGTTTATTTTGATATGTTAAGCTGAACTGAACATGTTTCTTTATCTGCGGGTTGAGGGAGGGCTGGGACTTGAACCGACAACCATCTGGTTACTAGTCCAGTGCCTTAACCCCTGAGCTGCTGAGCGCTGAGTGGAGTTCAAGTATTATGCTTGTAGTTTCTCTTTATCGTGTGGTCCGATTTTCCGCTAGAACACCAGAACCGATCATCTCAGCTCGGCTAGTTTTCAACAAGATGCGCAAACCAGTGCACTGTAGTGTCGGCCCAAAGCCCCGGATAAATAAGAAGGCAACTGGCTTGCTATTTATGGCGGTACTAATGGGACGCTCGTGGTAAGGATGTTCTGGGTTTGATCGCCAGGTCGGGCAGGTCTGGTTAGATGTGTGTGCGAAGCTGGCATAGGTATGGAGCTAGAGACCAGAAGGTTGCTGGTTCAAGCCCCATTACCACCGCCCCAAGTTGCCACTGTTGGACCCCTAAACTGAATTTAGCTTCTGCTAAATGCTGGAAAAGTTTTTTATATTTATATATATATTTAGAATCATCAGAATAAAAAAAATCAAGTCATCAAAAGCATAAAAAGGACCCTGGAGATGTTTCTCGCACATCTGGATGAATTTACATTCTAAAACGAGCGACACATTATCACTTCACTGTCCATTCGGTGCATTCCAGCAACAGATCTTTAAACAACCGAGTGAGCTGAAGGGTCGTTTCGTGCCTGGTCGACTTTTTTCTCTCGCCAGCTTCTGTGACGGAGTCGTGCTGGTCCCTCAGCATGGAGTCGCGGCATGCTGAGGATTACAGATGTGGAACCAAAAGTCGCTGTGAATTTAAAAGCGAGTCGTGTTGCGAGGTAATCGCTGCAGCTTTCCGACCTGAGACAAGAGCGCTAGTGTGTGTGTGTGTGTGTGTGTGTGTGTGAAGCTGATGGCTACCAGATGGGTTAACCCCCGGTGACCTCTACATCCTATCATAGCAAACTGGAGACACATAAGCAAACACGCTGACCGCACGCACACGTAGATCGAGAGACGCGTCGAGTGAGACGTCCCCTCCCCCTAGACGTCATGCCGTTTCGGCGGCGAGTGCAACGGCTGCTTTATAAGCTTCGTTTTTATTTCACACGCGACCCTTAACATTCCCTAAATGTTAAAAAAGAAAAATATCGTAAATCGAATTCAGATCATAAATATCGTTTACAAAAGCAGAAGTGGCAACTGGAACTAGACAACTGAGTTGTACATGTAACAACTCACCAGTATAGTTGTGTTTTGATCACTTTAAACAGCAGAGGGTAGCTTTTACCTACCCCAAAGATAAAAGGGCATTCATTCATAAATAAAATGATAGTATTCCAGTTTTGAATTTAATGCTGCATTAAAAAATTTGCTGCATGTATTTTGCCTTTTGTTAAGCCAAAACCAGCAGCCAGTAGTGATGAACTGTTTCCTGTCATGAACGTAGCTGAAAGTGTCAAACGTGATGTTAAAATCTCAATTGAAACCATGTGCATATTCAAAACCCTGTGCACGTGTTGTACAAGCAACGGTCAGTTTTTGCACGACTTGTTACATCATGATTCGTGAGACCTGGTGCTACGTGTTGTAGAAATCACACTGTGTGTAATTTTTTTCAAACAACGTTTTAAAAAATGGTTTTCAAATCACGTCAGTATTGACATACTGCTCCAGGGGGCTCCGGATTTTCTCCCACAGTCCGCAAACATGCAGATAAGGCAAATTGAAAACTGTATTGGATGTCATTTTATGTGATGAATGTCTGTTTCCTGTCATGAATGTTACTTAAAATAGTAAAACATGATGTTAAAAGTTAAATAAATACTTAAATATTAAAAAAACTGGCATTGTCAAAACTGTAGTGCCAATATAGATGGCTCGAATATCTACTATTTACCCCTTTACTTACGGTGGTGTCCTAAATTCACTTACCCAATACTTCTACAATTCCACTGACACTCCGGATTGTGTTATTTTTGGATGAATGTATGAAAAATCACAGCTCAGTTTTGGGGGCAGAGCGGCGACATCCATCTCCAGAAAATCCCAGCCCAAGGAAAATCGGTACGCACGATGTGTATCTTGTATATTTCAGATTCAATTGTTATGGCAACACTCATTCTTACGGGTGATGCTGAGAGAAGCCGGGCCGTACGATTGTGCCTACGGCTGGACGCACGCTTGTGGCCGGAGTTTGTACATCTCTGGTGTGCGATCCGTCTGGAAGTGAGTTTGCAGTGTGAGCTGATGGATGTGTGATTTGCTTTCTGGGGTTCCGGAGGTTCGACATTATCTGTGCTGGGAGACGCGAGACAGTGGAGCTTTTGTTCCCGCACACACACACACACACACGGTTCTTTATACAGTCGGGGGGTTATTAGTCCTGCCCCGGCACTATCTTCAATAGCCATTAACAAATCTAATCACCGGCGGAAATTTATCATCCATGAATAGAGAGACGGAGACGAGCTAACAAATGAGGTGCACGCGTTTCCCTCTCACATATATATTTCTAAAATCACCTCATTCTTTAACCATGTCCATGAAAGACCTTCATGTATTCTTCTTTTTTCTTTTTTAAAGTCCCCGAGGACACCAAACAGACGTCTAGAAAGTATCGGGCTTGGGAAACAGCACCCACTTCACATGGGGGCACTAAAAGGCAGACGAGAGGTGAGAGATCTGACAGACGCTGGGTCCGGAGCGCAACAATACGAGTGTAATTACAGGACAGCTCAGGTGTCAGGCAGGCAGCTCGCTTTAATGAATCCATTAGCACCTCGGCGGATAGAGGAGCACAAAAAAGCCGCGCTTGGGTCCATTATGGAACGTACCACTACGCCGTAGACGCCGTGGGAGATGCCTTCCTGTCGCCAAAGGCCGAGTCCCATGTGTTTCATTTTCTAGTCTGAATGCCTGATTAATATTTTGGTTCTGTGGGCACTATAGTGTCACAATGTTCCCTTTTAACAGCAAGGGGGCGATAGTGCACATCTTCACATCTTCTGTTCAATGATACAAATGAAAGAATCTGAAAACAGATGTTTTTTTACACTAATTTGTTTCTAAAATAACACACAAGGACGCACAATTTCAACATGGCTATTGTTACTGCAGTTACTTCCTGTATTCATCTTTTAAATATAAAATCATGATGGATGTTGTCTGGTTGAAACCAGTTCCAAAAGTGGTTCATTTATCATTATCGCACAGAAAGGACGTCCATCCATCCATCCATCCGGTTTTACTAGCGCTTAACACCCGGGTCATAGACACACACAAACTGGGTAAATACACTAAACACTTGAACGGGTCACCAGGCTGTTGCAAAGTACAGAGACAAATGCACACAGGACAAATTCAGTATCTCCAATTCATCTGACTGCATGTCTTTGAACTGTGTAAGGAAACCGGAGTACCCGAAGGAAACCCTGTAGACATGGGGAGAACATGTCACACAGAAGCTCTACTCAAAATACCTTGGATTGCCTTGCCCAATGTTTGAACCCAGGAACTTCATGCCATGAGGCGAGAGTGTAAGATATAGTGTCCATATTAGTACAAATTCACACAGTTGGACGAAAAAGAATTTCACTCACGCTGGCACTGCCCGTCAGTCTCCTCAAACCCTGGTCTGCACACACATCGTCCGATGGGCACGAGCCACCCTCCGTCTGCACTGCAGAACATCCGTGGTGCCTCCAGCTCCTCGGCGTGGTCCACACAGGATCCTCGCACCTCCACGAGGGCCTGGTCTCCACCGGTCACTGTGTCCGGGAAGCGTGCCAGGTTCATCACGGCTAGCGGGCATCGCTTATAAAAGACGCGCACGGACACCAGGGCGATGCAAGCACCCAGGTCCTGGAACGCCAGGTAGAGTCCTCGCTTGCTGAGTCCGCTGATGTGACGCACCTCGGTGTTGAGCTTCATGACCCGCTCGCCCACGTCGCTCTGTGTGAAACTCTCGTCGGCCGCGATGGTGTCAATTTTGACGTACTGGCTCTCGCGGGCGTGGCGCAGCGGTGGGGCTGCTCCGTCTGATTCGTGGTAGTAGACGTTGAAGGTCTCTTTGCAGGTGCCGGGCATGCCGGGCAGGCTGTTACAGTCTCGCAGGGTGAATTTGAGCTCGACGTAGATACGACGAGCGCCGGAGCGTGGGATCATTGCGGTGCGGAGCCAGTTATTTTGGTTAGCTTCCATCACGCTGCACACCTGGTACGTCCGCATGGGGGCGTTCCGCTCGTCCATCACGCTGATCTCTTCCCACTGCGCGACAAAAATAGAGAGATTCAGAAAAGAAGGCATCAGAGGCAAGCAAGTGTTTTCTATATCAATGTAACGATACACTCAACTTGTGATGCCAAACGTGTCACGATATCTTTTACTATTTTTTATTCGAAAGGAAAGAAAAGTATTTGTGATTCTTTAATTTCTCTAAACAATAAATGTCCTTTTATTACTGAAGACTGTGGAGCATCTATCCCTCGTGTCCTTTGGGTATAGAAACAATAAGACTATAATGACAAACTCTCCGTTTCAATGACAGCCAGGTCCGGAGTGTAGAAGTTTCGCCGTTCTGCACACAGAAAGCTGTTTTCGTTCAGTTGGAAAATATGGGCTTATTAAAGCTTATTTTAAGCAGCTGTGAAATAACCTCTAATAATTTACCATGAGGTCAGGGTGACACATGCACGGGATGATTGCAATTCCACCTGGCAGCTAGGTCGGAGGGGTTACCGGTGCAAAAGCACCCTAAAAACAACAATGGGGCTTTCTGTCTGGGGAAAACGATCCTTCTCTAGTAAAACTGAACCAAATGACTTTTGGACGGACGTTCGCTCTGTGGATGTTCCAACATTCCTTTCTTGGACGATCAAAAGCGGTTCTCCCGCTGAATTCGGCACTGGCGGTGCGCACTTAACGTCAACAATCCGCAACAAAGCTGTGCAAGGTTCCATTTCTGAAAGGCAGGTTAGGAAAACATTCGAATGACCTACCCCTTCTGGTGGGTAGGCCTCCCAGCCCAGGTCTCCTGGAGCCAGCATCGAGTCTAGGAGTGTAACTGTGAAGAGAAAATAAAACGTCACGTCAGAGTCTCGCACGTTCTTTTAAAGCTTGTTGATTTGCTCTGAATGCTGTCATGTTTATTGCGAGCAGTACGAGCCCTCACGTTACATACATCATGTATACAGAACATGTGCAATATTTAGCACATATAACCCGATGACCAGCAGGGAACTGTTGAACATTTCCTTCAATATTGTTGGAGATGAAAACAAACCACAGTTCTGAAGTGCTGAAGTGATGCAGTTACTATGGAATGGTACAAATGTCTGACGTTTTACTTAAATATAAAGCATACGTATATACAAATACATATCAAAATGATGTTCCACATAATGCAGCAATGTGATAAATGCAAGACATGTATAAACTATTTTTTAAAGAAATATACTAGATACCAGAATTGACCAGTGAATAATACTGACCAAAGATTAGTTTTAGTGAGGTTTTAAAATTGTAGTCTGGTCAACATTGGGTTTGCAAAACTATTAAATAATTGTATTTTTAAAAAGGCTTGGATAAGTGTAATTAGATTCAAATTGAATGAAGTCTTTCCGATAAATAATAAATATGACTCCAAACAATGATAATGACTCCAAATCGAAAATTATTATTAAAAATTTATTCTTCTATTATTATTAAAGAGAAAATATGCTTTTGAATGATGTCTCGGTCAAAGTCAGATCGTAAACAGGCTCTGAGGAAGGGGGTGACATTGAGGCAGGGCAGATATGTGTCGTGACGCAGGATTATACAATAATAATGGCCTCAAGGATGCAAAAGCATATTTGCCGACAATATAGTTGAGATGGCGATAATAGCCTCCCAGAAGTCTGTTTTTTGGGGTGGTTCTTATTTCCTCACTATAATGAATCCATTGTAAATAAACGTAACAAATGACCGGGTTAGCTGTAAAGTCAATGACGATGCAGGGATGTCGTTTCCTTCTCCTGAAAAGGTTTGAACACTAATACGGTCCAATAACTACAGCTAGATGCTTTCAAACTCTTTATACAACAAATCAGTCATACACAAACTCGTTATTAGAAGGGCGAAGATGAAGAATGGTTGACTCTATTCAAGGAGCATAATACCCGAGAATCCTGCAATTCTTTGGTCCTTGATAATCCTCATCAACTTTTGAAGTCCTTACCAAAAGGCCTAGTCTGGCTCAACAAAAGATTCAAGTGACTAAAGCCTGAATGAAATGAGAAGTGCACAGAGATGAAGAAATGAGTTTTCAGTGATAATCTCGAGTGACCTGTCTGTTGAGAGGGGGGGGGAAGTAAGCTGATGGCACAGCTGGGGATTTAAACCCTTGATCCCAGCAGCGATGGGTTATAGATAGATGGGTCGGTGTGTGGATGTTATTGGATGAAGGTATGGGTTAAATAAATTGTATTGTAGTGCATTTATCACAGGAAATGATGTTCGTTAACACTCTTCATTGTACCCAATGACTCTGAGAGAGAGAGAGAGAGAGAGAGAGAGAGAGAAACCCCTCTTCATTATTTACCATCTGACTTTGCTGCTTGACCAGATTAAATCCCACTGGGGTTTAAAAAGATCCCTCCTGAGTCAATGATCAAATTTAACCATTTAAGCCAACAAACTGTGACCATCAGCAGCAAATTTAGCACGAACGGCGGCCACAGAGGAAAACCAAACTGAAGTTGACACAGCAGAACGGCGTCAAAGTAATCCAGATGTCGATCAGAGGGCAAAAACGCACGCAAGCGTTCTATACATGTACGACGTTTGCTTATTTTATAGTTATGTTACTTTCTAAGTCAGCAAAAGAGAAAGTAGAAGAGAAAGGCTTTGGGAGATTCGTACATTGGCCGGTAACCTTAACCTTAACCCTTATACTGTATATATTATTTGATCTGCCTGTATATAAATATTCCATCTATATTTGGTGACAACCCACCCATACCGCAAAAATCAATAAGCAGCTGGTTGACTGTCACCCATCAGCAACAGGTGCCGCCGCCATGACCCCACCTTCCACTTTGTCAGCAAAGAGCAGCGGTCTAAGCATTCACGCATTATTGGTCGCTTCTTGGTGGTTGTTAAGAATATATATATATATATATATATTGTGCCCAATCAGAAGCATTTCAAGATCCTACAATCACACCTTCATATGAAACCTGACACCAACGTAACACAAAAATGAATCATGTCTGATCATCCACAGATTCCTTAAAATCCGGCAACGTGTGATTGTCAGACGTGACTAATGTGAAATAAAAAATAAAGACCTGCTCATGCTGTGAAAGATTTCCCACACTCGTTATACGCAATAAACACTTCACACACAGCCAAACATTGTTATGATCAATTAATAAACGAGTGCCTGCGTTACTCGGACTATCTGATCAATGAGAGATCTTTTTTTTAATCACAGTAGCCACTTTCTCAAAATCTCCAGGCAGAAATGTGATCTCTAGGACTAAAAGGAAGTCAGCAGCTGCTGTCAGGATTGAATGGGTCGGTCCATGGGGGATGACAAGAGCTCACAGTGGGGCTTAAAGAAAGCTTACATCCTGCTTTGACTGTTAAGATCCACCAGGAATACTCGGTATGTGCCCTGACATAGCTGTCCCAACGACTTGTCAACTTTCATTCGGGAAAACCTGTCATCTAGTCCATCACACAAAAATGGTTCTTGGTCAACAACCAGAACTAGCCACTTCTATTCCCGTCTGTCTTCTTCTCCTGTAGATAGAGACAAACCGGGCACTAGAGATGTAATGATGCACCTCAAAAGAGGTAATAATCGGTGCACATGCGCCCATTGGTAATTCAAGTTAAATTAATTTATTCACTTTTAACAGCAGAGGGCGCTGGCGTGACACAACTTGCCTGGCTAACATCACTTGAAATGAATCCGGAACAATTCCGTGGAAGTTTACATTCACATTTTTGGCATTTATCAGATGCCGTTATGCAGTTATTTACAGCATCGAATCTTAGTAAATGAGGGTTAAGAGCCTTGCTCAAAGCCCCAACTCAAATAATCCCATAATGCATAGTAATGAACAAAACCACTAAGTTAGAGACTGCTAGAATTGAGTGTACTACATAGTGATCAGTATGGGGAATAGTAAGCCATTTCGAAAACAGGACCAGTTCACCAAACCCAACTGGACAAGCCCAATCCCATAATGAGCATGAATTCTGAAACATGTCTGTAACCGGAAAGCCGTTAAGGAGGAAGAGAGGACTCTAGCAGTAGTGAATTCGGCGAGTTAATAGTGTGTAGGATTCGTGCCACGGCCAGGCTCCAGCGAGCGATGTGTAATGATGAGTGGTACAAACAAGGGTGCTACATGTAGCGTGAGATGATGACCTGTAGTGGCAGGAGGAAGCTCTCTCGGGATGCTTGATTACAAGAGTGCACATCTCCCCACACACCTGCCTCCTGTTTGTGAGACTGCATGTGTGTGTGTGTGTGTGTGTGTGTGTGTGTGTGTGTGTGTGTGTGTGTGTGTGCCTCTCACCAAGGGTTATTCCTATACTGGAAAGCTGATTAGATACGGGCTCCCAGAAGAAATGCCACTATGTTAACAATGCCATCATCACAAGGCACAGACGGGGACCACACACACACACGCACACACACACACACACTGAGACCTCACGGTCCAGATTCACACTCATTGAGTCGTTATGAGCCGGCCTTCTGTTTTGAGGAAGGAGAATATTTCTGAGGGCGAGAGATGTTTATTTCACTGGTGTTTTAAAACAGGTGTAGAGAGAGACATTTTAACACTCGTTAAATCAATCTCTCCATGTGTGTGTGTGTGTGTGTGTGTGTGTGTGTGTGTGTGTGTGTGTGTGTGTGTGTGTGTGTGTGTGTGTGTGTG
>JAOUQU010345735.1:0-12572 GCA_028566735.1 Ammoglanis amapaensis
TGCCGAGATACTCTGGGGATCGGTAGCGGTCCACAGAGTAACCCAGGGTCGAAGTCGACTGAAGAGTAAAATAGATAAAGTAACCAAAATGCAATCTTAAGTATTCGGATGGCTCAATAATTCTAGTATTATATTTTAAATTGTGTGGTTTAAAGTAGACAATGAAGGCTTATGTACGATGTCTTGATATATGACCCACCAGTTTAATCTGACCACCATGGCTAGCAGACATATATTGTTAATAAATGTGTTGATATTTATAAATATGTTAATAAAAACCATAAAAACTATCATTCCTCCTCTCCAGTGTCTCCACACAGACTTTGCATAGAGAGAGCATGGACACTCTCGAGACTTCCCTCGCATAGCAGACAGCAGATCTTCATGCTGACGGTCAGCATTTCGGTGCAGTTACCAGGCTTCCACCAGATGGTGTTGCCCACCATCTCCACACCTTTGGGAACCGATGGCTGCTTCTTAACACAGACTTGCTTGTTACTCCCCTCTTCACTGGCTAATTTGCTTTTGCAATATACATAATTTAATGTGGCTTGAGGGGACATGATGCAAAATTGTCAATGAAATGCATCTCTCACCTTACCTGTTGATTTTATCACCTTTACCTGTTGATTAATTCAAAACAAAGGTTAATAAAAAAATAGATTTAAAAAGTTGATTGTTGATTTAAAAACAATCATTATGCTTTTTGTAATACGTCCATGACGGAATTTACATTCGAAATTTGGCTAGTATGGTGTGGTAGGTACTATTAGGCATTGAAGGGGGAAAGACTGCATAGATAAACAAAGCTGGTGTAAACAAGTATTCAACCCGACAGAATAGCTAATACATCATTTGCTCTGAATTAAACATCATGGAGCATTTATTCAAATAATTAAATGCTAATAATTGCTTTGTCTGGTAATTATTCCCTTAAGGTTAACGATTGACTAGCACTGTCAACAATTGAACGGTCTAAGCATTGCCAAACAGAGTTGTAAATTAGATTGGCATTGGTAGGAAAACATGCTTTTCAAACATTGAAATTTTACTAAAGTAAAAATATAACCTCCCTATTATGTTTGGGGTATATTTGACCAATGTTCAATATCTTTAAATAAACGACTGACTTATTTGTAGTCATATTTTAAGACTTTTCCTCATTCAATGTAGACAATTTGATGAACATAACATCATGAAATGCTTTTATTGTCCTTAACACATGTTGTATCCATATGTGCTCTTTGGAGTTGATCTGACTTTAGACTATAGGACTTTGGAGCCATGATCTTACATAACCATATCTGAAGTAATGTGAGAACCGCTGATTGTTTACATGACATGGTGGAAGGGAAGCATTATTCCTGTGAGAACTGTTTGAGACAGGAAAATATTCTTTGTTGAACAGACGTATAAAAGGTTTGAACAGCAGCCGTATAAGCCATGTCTCTTGGTGCACTATGTGCCCTATCTGCTCTTTTTCAATGGAATTTTTTTTTTTACAGCAATCATGATGGTCATGCTGATTATGATGATTTTGTTACTAAACCACCAGCAAATACACTAGCTTCCAAAAATGTCACCCCAGAACATGGTAGATTACTAATATAATCAAAATAGTTCCAGGCCCCACCACATACACTGTCAGCCATGTCCAGTACAGAGAATATACATTTAAGCTTTGTTTAACACCATCAATATTAACGTTGATATAAACTTACGATGACAGAATTAGGGGTAGGGGTGCATCTATGGGGACAGTTGGAAAGACTAGGGCTGCTCACTTTGGCAAGAGTGTACAAGTCAAAAGTCCATGCAACTGACATGTTTACGTGTCTCTTAGCTAGCTTAAGGTTGTGTTAGCGAAATAATTCTTGAGTAAAACAGCTCAGCACGTAACTAAGTTAATTAATTTATTACAACAAACATGAATATAACAAAGCAGAAAACCTACAGGGCCTGGTGTGTGGAATTATTTTTCACTTATATCATTCGTCTAGCAGTGTAATTATTTGCCTGAACAGGAAAGCAAACTGACTGATCCATTGTGTTGGACTAGACTTGGAGAGGGGGATTTTTTTTTGTTTGTTTCTCTGTTTGAGTGGGTGAGCTAAATGCACAGCATGCACTAGCTAATAAAGCATAGCAAACATCGAAGTTAATGAGAGACTGTAGACCAGCTACAGATTAATATTTAGAAGGAAACAGTAGAGTCCCTGTGGTGCTGATTAAAGAGAGGCTAATCACAAAAGTTTATTTCCGGACTGATGAACAACAACAACAGCACCCTTTTATACAATTTAGCTTTAAAAGTTCTGCATTGTATCAGCTAATGTACACATTTAATACTTGTACACCATCCTATGAATTTAGCGAAAGGTAAGGGACAGTATTGCATAGTGGGTAGAGCTTTGGGCTATTAACTGGGAAATTGGAAGTTCAAATCCAGGCTCTGCTACATGGCCATTGTTGAGTCCTTGAGAATGACCCTTCACCCTGTTGCTCCTGGGGTGTGGTACAATGGCTGACCCTGTGTGCTGACCCTATACAAGTTGGTATATACGAAGAAAGAATTGTGTTGTGCTGTTCGTCTGTATATGTGTCATGACAAATACAGGTTTTCTATTTTATGTTAAGTGAATGCCCATATTTGATTGACATTGCACACATATTTATCACTGACAAGGACCTGGGTTCTTTCTGTATGAGATTTGTATGTTCTCTTCATGTATGTGTTTTCAAATGACTTGCAGAAATGTCTTATAAAAAACACCTACTGCTAATGTACTGTTAACATTAGTTATGTATGAAAAGTCATGAAAATAATTTTGTAATGTTATAAAATTAATCAATGTAAATCTATCAATAAAATCTGTAAAAATGTTTACAAGTCTCAATCTTTTTTTATATAGATCATTCACTAAATTACTCTTTCCCTGTTTGGTTTGGATAAGCATGTTAATGACTATTTAGTCTAGTTGGTGTCGGTGTTACTTTCAACTGTGTATTTGAGGTTTGTACGGGGTTGAGCTTAATAGCAAAGGCACATCAAATTCCAATAAATTACCCCTAAATACACACTCAGTGTTCTGTAATGGGCATATGAGTTATAGGTTTAATTTCAATCTTTACTCTGCTATAAATGAAACTATTTGAATAAAGCACAATGGCTCATAAAAGTGCCAGGAAGGATGGAAAAAATCCTGTTAAAATCTCTTCTCTATTAGATTCTGTCTCATCTTCAGGGTCGAAGATGGAAGCACCCGAATGATCCAACGTGACAGAAAGAGCATTATAGACACTGGCGTGTGTTTTCTTTCCTCTCAGTGAAATGAACCTGCAAGACAAATATCTTATTTTATTTTCCCAGATTTGTTCTTTAGTTTATCGCTCAGCGTTTTACACAGTGATGAGGTCACATTTGTTCAGGGGCCTGATTATTACATGAATCAAAGCTTGAAATTCACCAAATATAGCAATAAAAGCACTGTGCATATGTAGTGATGGGAAAACAGATGGATTCTTATTAGCTTCTGGATTACAGAAAAAAAACAATCAACATTTTTCACAACTCAATTTTTTTTTTCACGAAGAGTCGATATATTTTGAACACTGAAGATTTTGTATCCCACAGCTTACACAAAATGATTTTATATCAGCAACTCCAAATACTTTATTTATATAATAGTATGTTTACACTAAACTACAGCTTTATCTAATTCAGGGTTATACATCCAATCCATCTCAGGGTGCACACATACACCTAGGTTAGTGTAAAGAGCTCAGATTAATCAGATTGTATGTTTTTGGTCTGTGGGAGGAACCTACAGTATCTTCTGCTTCACCAGGGAATCGATCACAGGCCTTCTTGTTTCGAGGTGACACCATGCCACCCTGAAGTTATACTGTTTGCACCAGAAATGTAAATATTTTATATAAAGTTATATTAATAGTTTTCAAAATGTGTAATAAAATAAAGTTAGTCTACTACAGTGCAGATCCAGAAATCAGGGCTTTATTATCATAATCAATCTGGTATCATTAGATACATTTATTTCTTTAATTTTAGATGTAAATATTTTTATTTTAGATGTAATGCTCAATGTTCAGCACATTTCGTAGAATCATTATAGTTTTGTTGTCTACTTAAGGTTGTCTACCTCTAATTGGAAGGGAAGTTCACTATCATTTTATCCAAAGCAACTTACAATAACATTGGAACACAATTCTTAGCAATTGAGAGTTAAGAGCTTTACTCAAGGGTCCAACGGTGGTAACTTTATGTTAGTGGTACGTGAACCAGTACCATAACTACCAAACCATCACTGCCTCATGAAGCTGGCAGCTGTGAATCTGTAGTTCAAATTCACCCAGCAGCTTGATCACTCAAACCAATTGTATTGGACAATCATGCCCTAGTGAGTAGAGAACTGGGCTTGTGATCAGAAGGTTGCCGGTTCAATTCTGAGAGTCGACAGGTCGTGACTGAATTGCTCCCTGGGCACCATAACGGGCATGTGCGCTAATTTCTGCTCCCTGGTGTGCGATTATAAATGTGTGTTTTACTGCACGGATTGGGTTAAATGTAAAGAAATAATTCAGCTGTGTAAGGGCACAGTGGTGGAAAAGTATTCTAATAAAAAAGTGCTGTAATTTGTTTTGTTGGAAGTCTTGGTTATGCTCTCTCTAACAATATTACTAGACATGTAAAATGTCACATTATCTGGCTGGAAGGCAGAGAAAGCAATCAGCATTTTTAGTTTGTGTGTAAATGATCTTTAAACATGGGCTTATACCAAGCTTGGCTAACATAAGAGACTTAAAGGTTAATTTAATTATTTAAATTAAATTGCCTGTATTTCATTTAATTACATTCCTTCTGTATAAATTGTCTGTTCTTGTACAGTTTGGGATTATTTGAATTTTTTTTTCAATACTACCAAAAACCCACTTCAGTTAAATGCCGGTGTAGAAACGCTACGGTCTAGTGGTGGGATGCCAGTTCCAATTTGCGAGTCCCAATATCAGCATGCATTGACAAAACTGTAGTTTATGAACAATTTTAGAGCAATAAAACAAGATTTGGCCCACGGGCCTTGTTTGACACGTGTCTAAGGTCTTGGAGGTGATCACAATCAGTCATAGACTGAAGAGAAAGTAAAATAATGAATAATTTGTGTATTATATGAAGAAAAGATATATCAATCATAATCAGCAACTGTTTGTCTTTATTTTGGTTTGGTAAATCAACATGTCAACAAGTCGACATGTTACAATGTCCTCACCTTGATCTGCATCCTTGATAGCAATGGTTAAAATGGGCTTTATTGCCACCCATGATGGGATTACAGATGTCCTTAAACTCATTTTGGCAGCATTACAAAATGAATAATATGAAAAATGCATTTTCATCATGAGTGGAGTCGATTTGAAAGGCTTAGGGCCGTGGTAATCGTATGAGTGGTCAAGTAGAGCGTCGAAAGATAAATAAAAGCAATTGGACTAATAAAGAGACTCATATAATAAGATCAGGAAAAAAAAGGGCAGATGTTCAAACAACACGACATGACAGAGCTACAGGATGTTAGAGAGAGAAAAAAATATATATATATAAATTGAGTCATTTGTGAAGCCTTTCATGTGAAACATAACCTTTTAGCCTACATTGCTTGAAAAAATAGATATTATGCAATTTGATGCATAAAACTAAGCATACAGAGGTGCAATTTTCATAAACATTGGCAGTATAATGGATTATTTATGTTAGCTTTCTTAATGGCACTGTCATATATTGTCACTTTTCATAGTCGGCCAGAGAGACAAAGGTAACTGCAAATAGCATTATTTTCAATATGGGATGGATAGATGGAAAGGTAGATAGAGAGAGAGATAGGTAGTCTGTATTTACTGCCATTTGATTTATACATTTAAGGACATTCAAAACACATCCATCGGTATTTCTTTGGCAAAGAACTATTATTTTTAAACCAACATTAACATCTTCAGCAATTTAAACTACAGTAGCTCACCTGCTCGATACAACCAACAGCCAGATACCCACATGCATCAGTAAGCATCAATGTTCTCTTGTCAGTTCTCTCACCACTGTAACCACTTTTGATGAATCCTGCAGTCCAGGAACACTTTTTGGAGCTGCTTTGATGCAGTCGTCTAGCTATTATAACAGGAATATTGTAAAAACAAACAGATGAATCGTTTCTTAGACATTTACCCACTTATTTATTTTTGCTGAAGAAACCATGCAGCATTTCAAATGTTAATGCGTTGCCATATTTCTGCAGTTAGTATTTACCCAGTGCTAATTTCTGACATTTGCTGCACATAGATAAGTCCATATCTCCCACCAAGGTTTTAATATTGGGCTGTGGTTAACGGTGCAGTCAAGTCCTTGTTAACAATCTGCATTAACATTCATTACACACAGGGGAATCTTTGGACAGGAAAGCCAACAGAATACAAGGCTCCAATCCATCTGGGCGAACCACCTACTCTCTCATTTGTTCACAAGCCAAGGCTGTCTGGAGATTTTTTTGGTCTCGATTTATATGGGAGAAAGAAAACAAAAGAACAGCGTGCGGACAGGCAGTGATTGTGGAAGAAAAAACAAAGGCCTCGCTGAATCCTGACATGAAGAATAAAAAATAAAAAGTAGAAAAAGAACAATTTCTATTAGAATGTTTCGGATGTACTTGATGTTCAGGTAGGAAAGACAGTATGAATAGGAGAAACGTTGTTCTACTGTATCTTACTTCCAAATAGCAGGGCACCATTCTCTGATTGACATACACAGAAGAGTTATTGTATGTTTTAACAGGATTTTTACTGTAAGAGTAAAATAGCTTAAAACGCAATTACATGCAATTTGTTAAAATGCTGCAATTAATGGGTTATAACTAGACACTACAGTAAAAGTTTAGTGGCTCTTAGTCTATTAGCTAGTCATTCCTCTTTTGAAACACCTAACTTTCATGCTGTCTGTGATACGGTTTGATTATCCAGGGAGCGTTGATCGTCCTGTTCCAATTGCAAATAGACTACAGTTTCCTATACACACATCACACATGTTGAAGCCTATCTGTGATTTTCGCCACAGCTCACGGAAGGCATCGGAACGTCAAAAACTCTTCCTAGATATAAGTGCTTTGTAATAGGTTGTCACATTTTGTCCATTCCCAATTCCCACAGTGCTAATAAGTAAGTTTCTTATTTAAAAAAGCATAGCCTACTTATTTGGTAGGGTCATAGATTAAGTATAGGTAAAGTGTGTTTTGCTTCTTTTTGAACACCATATACATATATCTCAACCAGTCTAATTGCCTGTTCAGTTAAACTCCAAGGTACCTCTAAATGGGTACAAGGGCCACCACTGTTCCCCCAAAAGTACAAGTATTATCATCAACAGTATCAAACGCAGCAGTAAGAGCTAACAGAACAAGATAAGAGACTCATTCATTATCAGAGGACAATAATAATTGATTTACAATCCTGATTATTGTGGTTTTAATTCTGTGATTTAGGGTTTGAACCCTGAGTGAAATTTTCATGTAAATAAAAACATACATTACTTTTTATCTAAAACATTGGACACAAATTGAAAGTTATAAATTGTCTTATAATTATACCAAACATGTGGATTAAGATTTTTGTCCAACTGCACATTTGAATAATTTTGGTACACAGAAATAATAACAAGCACATTGCCATACTAACTTCTAATTGTATTAACTCTAGATAAGAGTAACAAACAAGCATGCTCACTTGTGTGTGATTATCTAGGTAGTTATTACCATATGGGTAACAATGTAATTGGGTATTAAATAAGTTATTTGGAGTAAAATTAAATATCCTAGCAATGTGTAAAGAAAACTAATCTTAAAAGGGATATATTATGCCTCTTTTTAAACAAGTTAGAATCTGTCTATGTGGGACTCTAAAAACCATGTCCATTGAGTTCTTTGCACAAAATTACTCATGCATAAAGTGATATTATTAGTTTTTATTAAATATTTAGCACAATGTGCTTATGAGCTATTGCCAGAAACGCTCCATCTACTCATTGTTTACTTTTTTAACATTTAATAAATGTGAAAAATAAAAACATGCATTAATTTTCATTACATGCATGAGAGCATCAGCAAGTACATTTCACTCCATATTAACCTCTCACATTTGATGAGCCTAATAAACTAACTGTAATGGAAGAAAGTTTTGGCTTCGTTTTCTCAGCGTTCTCAAATTCACAGGCAGTCACATTGAAACAAATGTACAAGGCATCGGTACCAATGGGCATTCAAGACATCTGGCATTTATTCTACACACGGCATAGAGAGGAACACAAACACTAGCATCAGATCAGCTTTAGCATGAAGCTGAGAGCAAAATCCCTGCTGGCATGGCGAGACACAATGAAAGTACTTCAGCAGATGCTTGGTTAAGTTTTTCCTGTTCCTGTTTCCAAATGTCACCAGTGTCTATGTTGTTTTTCTGCTCTTTTGCAGAGACAAGATACAGCTTCAGGATATAACTAGATTAGACTCGACTCCCCTGACATGAAACCAGGTGTATTTGAAAATGTATTTATAAAGTGTTGTCTCAGAGTAACCTCCAACTTCAAGGAGCAAAATTACTTAATTAAGTGTAATAATTAGTGTCAATTTTGTCATCAGCACTGGTAATATGCATGTGAAACAGTACCTTCTGGGTGGCCTTGAGAATAAATACGATCATTGGACTCGAATGCAATGCCCATCTATGTGTAAAGAGAATTATTTACTATATACTAGGTCTACAGGCTTTACAAAACATGTCCATAAAGTTTGTTGCACAAAATATTGCTATTTTTATTAACTTAAGTGTAAACCCGATTCTAAATGTTTCAGCTATGTCACATAAGCTAATGAGTGGTTTCCGTAAATTCTCTATCTTCTCAGTGTTTATGATTTTTAGTGTTTAATAAATGTGAAAACATAAAAAAAATCATAATATACATTACTTTCATTAATTTATAGCAGTCATGTTGCGTTTGGAATGGAGTTTGTCGCCTTGTGGAAACTTCTGGCTTATAAACCAGGGTGGGACTGATTTTTAATAAATTATGTATATTTTGAAGTTCATATTAATTAATTTTTGTGTTGTTGGGGTTAAAAAACACGGACAAAATGTACTACACTACTCAATTACTAATTTTATGATGTCTTTCTGTACTAGGGTTGGGTCTGAATTCTGAGTGAGATGTTATACATGAGTATAATTTCAGTGCTGATAAGACTTGTTGAAGAAACTACTTTTTCTCGACGGTTATATCAGTGTATAATTAGAAAGCAAACAGCTCAATACTGTGTTTCTTATCTTAATAAGGTACTTTATAATTATACATGTGAAAAAAATTGGGTTCCATGGTTCTATAATGGCAGGGAGCATATTGGAATCATTGAGATTTGCTCAATTTGGGAGATTGGAGTAAATTATTGTAATTGCTTAATATTGTTATATGAACTACTATCAGCACAAATTGTTCAGGGTGTATTGTTGCTTATCAGTTGGGATGAATGATTTCTTCTTATTAAAGAATATTAGGAAATAATTGCTAATTATCATCTCTAGCCTCTGTGGGCTTCTGCACATCTACCACGGCCCATTTTCGATTGGACCCTCTCTCAGTTAATTAGTCCCAGTTGCAGATATTTAACAACAGAACTGCAATATTATTTTTATAACTCTATCTGAATGACCACCATTAGGCTCTGTTTAGTTGTTTGTTAATTCCTGTTTAGCTTAGGGTTGGTTAGCTTAGCCTTGTTCGTATATGCTTTTTTTAGGTAGCATTTATATTTATGTTATTTGTGTTTAGATTAGTCGTTAGTGTAAGCACTTGTTAGCTTAGCATCAGCACAGATCATCTCTTTCTTATTTTTGTCTTGTTTTATTGGTCAGTTCAAATATTTAACAACTGTTGTAAATTTTGCTACATAAACTACTTTGTAGAGAACAGAAGTGCAAAACGTAGTAAAACAATGAACGGATGGATTTTATTGTGAGTAGTTTCTGTGTGTGTGTGTGTGTGTGTGTGTGTGTGTGTGTGTGTGTGTGTGTGTGTGTGTGTGTGTGTGTGTGTGTGTGTAGCATGAACAACTTTTCAGCCCAGCTATTATTGTGAAAATCCATCATCGGATAGTCTCAGAAAAGACTCCACAATGATTTGGTCACCATTTGTGGGAAATGTACACATTTGATTGTATCTGTGGCTGAGAGCCATTGAATGACCGTAGACTCCAATCTTCTCGCCTTGTTTACATTGTGTGAGTCTCGCCTGCATAAGAACCTAAGAGCTGACCAGTGTAAATTATATCTGTCAGTCTGACAAAAGCAAGGGTTGTTATTGAAACATTATCAGGGTCGAGTGCGACAAGTCTATTCTCCCCTGATTTTAAAGTCATTCGATAGTAATGGCTTTTTTGTTACACTGTCTTTACCCAGTTGTCAGCGAAGAGCGAAAAATAGATTGAATTCACATGTTAACACGGTCGAGTCATTATTCGTTGAAGCGTACATTGGTTTGAATGTTCTCACATTTAATTTCGGAGTGATTCTCTGTGGGTGTGTGGGCGTAAAGACAACTGAATGAAGGTAAGATGTAAATAGCATTAAAAAACAAAAGTAGATACTGTCAAAGGAACATTTACCTTCTCTTGTAGGGTACACGACAACCTAACGAGCTCTTTACATCGATTATATACTCACTCCAGAAAAGACATAGCTCCAAATTGTTAGATGCTTCAAAAGCTGCCTACCGAGGTGCCTACATTCGGAATAAATGATAATCTGATTGAATGATGAAGGAGCAGCTGAGAGGTAAAGCCAATCCCAGCATTCATTTTCTCAAAAACATACAAAGAAATATACAGTAGACAAAGCAGCATTTGTTAATAATGATAATTAAAGTTATGTTATAACTGTTTTTGTGCACATTTGTGCTTGTCTAACGATGCATTTTCTGTACATAGGTGTTAGCTGCCATGCTAGTGAGTTGTGTTACCTCAGCTTGTTGGTTTTAATGGATGGATGCCAACTATGTAAGTAGTTATTAATCAATAATCATAAGTTCAACACTTTTTGCCTGTACGCATACCTAAACAAAATGTTTTAATACTTATATACATGTGTGGTGCCGTGTGTGCAGCATGATTGCTAAAGGCTTATTTATACATCTGTGTTGACTGGATACAAGATAACGGCATCACCTAAACAACATTGTTTTCTATTTGAGTAATCTGAGAGTTCAATCTTGTTTGTTGTTTACACTCTTGTTTTATCGATGAGCAAGAAAGGCTGTTGTAAATCTAAAATATTGGTTCATGAACAAAATATTGTAAACATCAAAGCACCACCCTATGCAGGGAGAAAATAATTTATACACTATCATAATCCCACTTATGGTCTGCAAAGGAACTAGTCGTGGTCTGTGTCACATTGATGCTGAGTTCAAGTCGGGCAAAAGGCTCTTTGAGAAGGGGGGGGCCACATCGTTGCAGGGCCGATGTGTCATGATGACGACGACGATTTGACAGAGAAGTATGAATTGGCCTTAAGTCGGAAGCTTTGCTGCTTCACACCAAGAAGCTCATAGGTTTTATCCCAAGGTAGGATGTGTGGATCTTTGGTTTGAGTTTGCTTTGGTGTTGGAGCTCGGGTTTGTTTACACAGTCCAAAATTATGTTTTGTGCCCATTAAAAAGCGGACACAGGCTCCAACACGTTGGATATCCAGTACATTTGATAAACAGTTCTTGAGTGAATAATGTTGGACAGATTCACAAATAAAACCAATCAAATTGCCACATTGGTCATCAATTGGTTTGGTGAAACATCACCATGAAAACGAATATGTATTTATGCATAGATTTATGTATCTGTTTAGCATTATTTTCATCATTATTTCCCTTTTTATATGTACTCAGAGTGAATAAATGCTGGAAATAAGCTTGTCCTAGTAAACAATGCTTACAATTAGGAATAAATGGTTCATTGTACTAAAAGAACGACACAGAAACCATAAACTTCTATTTTTAATTGTTTTCATTATTACTGCTCATAAGATCTCTCCACAAATTAAATTAATTAATCAATTTTTAATAGTCAAATAAGCCTGAATCAATCAGATGAAAACAATTTGTCTCATCAGAGGCATTATTATGCATATGAATAATCCTGCCTACAGTGATGTGTGTCCAGAGCTGCAGACAGGCTTTATTAAACACAATTCTATGTACATTTACATTATTATCATTTTAAATAGCCACCAGGTTAGAGATCTGTACTTATGATCGATTCTGAGAGTCCACAGGTCATGACTAAAGTCCTTTGGGGGGGAACTGGGGGAAACAGCAAGAAACTGAGCCTCTAACCGCTCCCCAGGTGCCATGATTAGGGCTGCCCACCATGCTGGGCGCATATGCTCATGATCGCCCCTAGTGTGTTTAAATGTGTGTGTGTGTGTGTGTGTGTGTGTGTGTGTGTGTGTGTGTGTGTGTGTGTGTGTGTGTGTGTGTGTGT